>LWCB01014429.1:0-16014 GCA_001630525.1 Coelastrella sp. M60 | reverse complement strand
CAATATATATACAGTCTGGAACCTGGAACCTTTCGCCATGCTGAGCATCAATGACAAACATTGGGTCTGAGGAGCCTTCTGCAGCTGATGAACAGTACTTTGTAGGTTCTTAGCAACATACACAGGGCTGCCAGCACACCTGACAGTAGTAACGTCCTGTAGGCCTGACTGCACAATCCTCACTGCATCATCGCAAGCAGCTGGTCCTTCAGTGGGTATTAGGAACAACTGCTGCAGGATGCCTTTGACCTGTTAATACAGACAATATATCTCAGTATTGACATGCGTGCGACTGCCCTGGTTGGCCAGCAAGTCTTTGCAGTCTGTGGTCATGGATTGCTGAAGCATCCACAGAACACAGCAGCCTTGCCTGATGCATCAGAGGCGTCCCCCTTTTTTCCATGGACTTGTTCCCATCACTGATAACGTTAAGATCGGTGGCGCTCTTGCTGGCATCGTGTGAACAGGCTTCCGGGATGCGCTCCTTGTCTTCACTGTCGTAATCGACGCCCACACAACGCACTGGCGCATCCACGTCCGGTTTTGAATTAGCACACCCCATTATTGCTCACTGGAACCGGGGCATTGCTAGAAACAAGTGCTGCATCTGCCACCTGAGTCACGACGGGAACGACCTCATACTCAACAATGCCCGCACTACTTGTCACTTGTGTTGAGCCTGAAATGTTTGAACATGGCGAGCGCACTGCACGTCTGCCGCATGTCCGTCGCCAGCATCGCGCGTTGCATTTGCTAGGATTTTTTGCCGGTACTGTAAGGGCACAACGATCCAACTGCCGATGATGGTGTGTCGTCAGTGAACGGTGTGATGTACAGTGACATAGAAAAGGCACAGAAACACGCGAGAAGCAGCGCTTTACCTATACTCTCCTATTCCTTTTTGCTGGAATGGGACCAAACGCTTGCTGCGCTCCTGTCTTTTCCGCTGGCAAATGACGACTGTGCAGCGTAACCACACTCGTAGAAACATATTCACGGAAACTAGCACATCTGTCAGCCCCAGCAAACTTGCAACATACACTCCTCATGTTGTGCATGCTCAACAGAAGCAGTTCCCCACCCGAACCATTCATTCAGAAACGTCAACATCCTGGGTAAGTAGAACTACTGCCAGGGTGGCAGATGATCTTCCCTGGCGACACTCGATTGTGCTGAAGCCCCCAACAACTGTCCTTACAGTATCAACCAGCATGCAATGACACTCCGGGATGTGCATGGCCATGTGGCGGCAAAGGTGGCAATCCTGCCTGCACATGTATATGCTGCTGTTGCAACTGCTCCGCTGCAGCTGCAGCCTCTACTTGATAAGAGCCTTTACTGCTGCTTGCACTACTGTGGTGATCTGCATGATCGTCAAAGTCGGGTTGGCCCTCCCCAGCAAGGCGCTGCGCCAGCTTTTCTCGTACACCCTTCTTTGGCCAGTCGTCATGATCATCACCTGCAGGAGACAGCAACATGCTCAAAATTAGCTCCTATCAGATGGTAGCCCCATGCGGCAGAAGATACATTCCACAGCGTATTGCAGCGTGTTTTTTGGCGATGCTATTAACAGATGGCTCACAATCAGCGGTGCTACCCACCAGCCAGAAGTAGCGCCAAGTTGCCCCTGTGAATAAGTTCGCCTTCTGTGTGATAACCAAGAATACCAGACAGCTCATTACTGTGCTTGCCCTTCATCAAGATGACCTCCTGCACAACATCACAGCAGCAGCCAACACTTGTTTGCAGCTTCACAAAGTGACCTGAACAGAACTCGCAACACTAGATACCACTGGGACCTGATCAAATGATGGAGCTCAACATTTGCTGCATGTAAAGCTTGTCAAGATTGCGATCTCAAGCCGTGCCTCAGATTCTCTCTCCACTTGCAAATACCAGTCATGCAGTCATGCTTGCAATCAACGAAACTCACTACTCACCTTGCTATCAAAGTTGACCAAGCCTCTTCCAAACTCATGTCCTGATGAATCACATAGTGATACAGCATCCTGAGCTGAGAATTCCCCGATTACTTTAATGACCCCTACTGGAAACAAGCTTTTATGTCGGTCCCGGATAGCATGTGTGGCGCCATCATCCATCCAGATAGATCCACGGATGGGCACTGCACAAGAACACACAGCATCCGTCAGCTCACTACTTTGATGATACTGAACAACTTGCACATGCTACTAGACTCTGCTCTGTTGCTCCATGTATTGTACAAGTCATCCAGTGTGCATGGAAGTAGGCGAAAATGAAACAGCAGACAGCAGTGTCAACTACAGTTACGCACCTGCTAACAGCCACCGCTTCCTGCCTTTGAGACACTGTGCAAGTGGGAAGAACTTGGTCCCTTGTCTCGCCCCATTCAGGATTTCCACAATAGCCTCAGGTTTCTGACTGGTGCAGATGACCAAACAGCATCCAGCTGCTGTTGCAATACGTGCTGCAGTCAACTTTGTAACCATACCTCCCGTGCCCCACTGGGTACCTGCAGTGCTGGTGTCAGCTGTTAGTGTGGAGATGTCCTCCACTTCATGTATGGGTGTAGCATTGGGATCCAGCTGCACGCAGGGGCAAAAGAACAAGCATATCAGCAGTTACAAGCTGCAGCAACCATGGTGCACTTGGCACTAATTGCCTCCTTGATTCGGCGATAAAGACTTAAGGGCATCTACTGACCGACAATCACATGTGGTTGAGTTGAAACGACTTCAAATGATCACTGCTGCAGTCCTCATAGACTGGTCTGTTTGATGCCAACCTTGCTTCTGATAATCTGCATAGAACAGAACAAAGGCAAACTGGCTGCACCCACAAATTGTCTTCTACCAACCTTGGGGTTTGCTGTATACAGCGCATCAACATCCGTCATCAAAAACAGATAATCTGCCTCCACTAGGGTTGCTACTTGTGCTGATAGGGTGTCATTGTCACCAAAGCGAAGTTCCTGAACAGCTACTGTGTCCTGCAATCGGTGACATGCCAGTGCATGACAGGAACCGGTTATAGCAAGCACCGCTGATTCAATCTGCCATAACTGCTGTGTCACATGCATATGGTGCTACTTGTACCCCAGAGCATGGCACTGCTGTTGGTCAGCAACAAGGATGCATCTGTTACTGACGCTCACACCATTTCAAATGACTCACATGTTTGTTGCCGTAGCAGAACGACTCACATTTTCGTTGACTACTGGGATAGTCCCATACGCCAGCAGCTCAGTGAATGTGTTGCGTGCATTGATGTACTGACTGCGGTCGGCCAAGTTGTCAAGCGTTAAGAGTACTTGGGCACATCGCTACACGTCAGCAGACAGCAACAGCCATAAACATGACTCTTACCTTGAAACCCAGAAGCTAGCTTGAAGGTTCACGAGCTGAAGGTAGCACAAGTTCTGTGCAGTCATTAAGCTGATGGGACTCAAACAACCTGCCACAGATAAGCACTCAAAAACCGTCCGGCATTGCTGATTGGTGAGATGACATGTAAGCTGATCCAGCTGATTAGGGTCTGATGGGCAACAGCTGTACGTTACTGTTCAGCTGAGCCATCAGCCATTCTCAGATAATGCGGGGCGCGTGGAATGAAACGAGTGCCCACTCACCAGGCCAAGAGCTGTAAGGATGTCCTCATAGTAGCGCATCAGGTGCACCTGACCAACTGCTGCTAGTGCCTGCTTCTGAGCCAGCTTACTAGGCCGCGTTGTGAGCCCAAGTCGCTGACAACCAACGCCCACAGCACCACTACTGACGATGATAACATAATGTCCTGCACATATGTTCATGAGACAATATGTAGGTGAGTGCCTGCACCTGCCAGCAGACCCATGACGGGGCCGGCAGTTCAATTTCAACCAAGAAGGAACTGGAAGGGGCGTTACGCATAGTACATTGTTGCAATGAGACACCTCAGGGTGGTTAATTGACGCCCATGGGATGAGGAGGTACTGTCAGACATGCAGCTGCAGGGAGAGCCAGTGCTGCCTGCTGAATCCTATACACGGCGTGAGCCACCGAATTACGTGGCTTTCTCAGTCCGCTTCCATATCACAAACTGAAAAGTTCACCTTTGGAATGCAACTCTCGGACCACTTCGCATATTCGAGACAGACTGCTGAGGTTGAGGGTCCCGTACTTCTCATTGATCAAGCTGCTGGTGCCTATCTTAATGACCTGTAAAATGTACTCTTACATTGATATGTGATATCTATGCGTGTGACCAGCATCACAAGGCAATGGGAGCAGAGTGCTTACTATGATGAGCTTGTCCGAATGTAATGCCGTCTTTACACAGGACGGCACCCGCTTCATGGCGACTACTATCTTGGACGGTTCTGAAATTGGTGAAGCAATGTGACAACAATACCACAGATTCTTATATCGACCAGCGGTCACGTTGATGTTGCCGGCAACATTCCCGGCGAGCCTACGCAACGACGTACACCATGTGAAAACTGCATACCAATCCTCATTACATATTATTCTTGTAACCGCACAATCTTAGCCTCGCATGCAAAGTCCGCAGTTCTGTTAGTCTGTTAGAGCCCGTTCCCATTTGGTTGAAAGTCCAAATTATTATGGCTGGTTTTTGTCAATTTCCCGCACATGATTATGCAAAGACAGGCGTCATCACTTCGGCCGGAGGTGTAGTGCTTGTCACGTAGAAGCTTCAACTGAAGATAAGCTTGCGTGCGTGATATATTGTCTGGCTGGGGTACCCGATGGATGCTATAAAAGGCTTGTTTGCTGGGGCTCAGAACCAACAACAGCAAGCAGACTCTCCAGGCTTGCTGGCAGACTGGAACAGCTATCAGCAGCAGAGCGATGTTGAAACAGGAGCAGCGAGCAGTGGAGCAGGCGCAGGAACGTCCGGGCAAGTAGGGAAAATAGTCGAAGAGCTTGGCAGCTCTATAAGCGGCTTTTTCAGATCCGGATACACCGCAGTGTCAGATGGTATCACTACTATAGGCAACACAAGCCTAGAAACCACGTGAGTTTCATGACCAACCTGAGAGGCTTTGAGATGGCATCGGTGCCTGCTGCAGAGATTGTTCAAGTTGCTGAAGCAAGCAATTCAAGCTTGTGAGCACACTAGAAAGCTATGCAACTAAGAGCGGGCCTTATGTTGCAGCTTCAACAGCTATCAGGCTTTGAAGGCAGTGTATACAGTATGCTGCAGCATGGCATTGTCCAGCAATGACAAACTATGCATGTGCATTTACCGTGCAGGTTACCATCTGGACAGCAGTTGATGCACTTTTTCTGCTTTCTGGGAGCTGGACTATTGTTCCTTTTCTTTGCCTTCTTTATCGGCCTCCCAACGCTGCTCTTGTCGCCCAGCAAGTTTGCCATGTTTTTCACCATCGGGTGTTGCCTAGTACTTAGTGCGTTTGCAGCGTTGAAGGGCTGGAGAAGCCAAGTGAAACATATGTTAGAGCGGGAAAGGCTGCCCTTCACTGCAGGTGAGGACAACGTGTCCTACCTGGACTCTTGACATCTCCCACTGTCTTTTGGACTCCACTGTGGCCATGAATCACAGTACACATCTGCCCACCAATCCTATATACATGTATGTGGCTGAGCAGTGGGTTAGGCAGTATGGCAATGGCTGCTGGTTGCTAAAGGCAGGATTGCCTTTGTTCTGCTCTGGCGAACTAGCTGCAGTCGGCAGCAGCAAGCACCAACTACAGTACGATGTGCTGTACACTCCTCAACATGCCAACATCTGTGTCCCTTTGTAAGCTGTTTTGCTGTCCTGTGCTCTGTGTGTTGCGCAGGCTACCTTGGCAGTGTCATGATGACACTGTATGCTGCGCTCATCATGAAGAGCTATGTGCTGTCGCTGGTATGTTCAGGGTTGCAAGTAGTAGCCCTGCTGTACTACCTGACCAGCTATTATCCGGGAGGTACCAGCAGTGTTAGATTTGTGTTGGGCATGTTTGGTTCAGCAGCCAGCAGCTGTTTCAGTAGCACCACTACACTGATCTTTGGAGGCAAGTAAACCTCGCTGGCTAGATCCTGCTGCATCTACTTGTATAGTGAGTGTGCCGCACCTTGAGCTTTGTATAAGCCAAGGTGTTACATGATGTTGCCAACGACGCCAGGTGTAATCGTATCCCTGTTGTGAAGCCTTGACATGAGTGATGTGTCTGCATTATTCAACTCTGGTCATTGCAGATCATACATAGAATGCTTTCAAAGTCGCTGAATGCGTCACCATTTAGTTCACTGTCAGCTGAGTGAGTATGCAGATTGTATACAGCCTCAACGTTCAGCTGAAAGTCACAACTGAAGAAGTCCCTGGTCACCAGAATGAGAGAGTTACGTGCGCAGCTGCATCACTAAACTTTTTTGGAAAACTTTTGCCAGGTTTGCTGATAGTTATCAGCCCCAGTCACACGTCACAGTCTGACAGTCAGCTTCTCCATCCTTGCTCAGCTTTCAGTATTCAGCAGTCCTGAAGCATCATAATAGCTATGATACTGCAGTTACAATGACCACCGGCCCCAAACTTGCAATTGGACTTTCACAGCAACACTGTTGTAGCACAACCTCCCATTGCAATCATTGCAATGGTTGCACGGTGGGGATATTGCAATCGATACATGGACTGTTGATGCTCTGTCAACCGGGCGAGTTTCTTCATAAACTTCCAAGAAAGGACTGCACAAGCAGACCAAAGAAAAAGGAGGACCCAAAATGCGACCCAGCCTGCTATCATAGCAAGTTGTCAGACAACCTTCTGATTGTTAAAAGTCCAGAATAGGGTTCTAAACCCCATTGAAAAGGCTCTGGTATACACTAAGCCTGCAGTTCACCAAGGGTGCCCTGTCATCTAGGCCCCATGCCTTTGCAGCACCTTGCAGTATGCAGCAATGGCGTCTGCCACCGCCTGTCTGCTGGCCTTTGCCAGCTGCCCCATATGCTGCACCTCACATACTCTTGTGTGGAAGGGTGGATACCCAGCTAAGCTCAACACGGGACCATAAACCAGCAGCAACTGCGGCTCTTGCAGAATCTCTGCATCTGCAAGCTGGGCTAGCTCCTTCAACATACTGCCGTTCTGCTGGTGTGAGTGCTGCTTCTCATGCTGCTGTTGCTGAATGGGCAGTGAGAGCTTCAACTGCGCCAGCTGCTGCTGTTGCCTGTAAAGGGACTGCTGCTTGTGCTTCTGCAGTTCATGAAGTTCATGCCGCTGCTGTTGCTGTTGTTGCTTGTGATCTTGATCACGTTGATGGATGTCCTGCTGCTTGTCTGACAAGGTATCTTTCTGAAAGGTCTCATTCTGAAGACCATGCCGACCTTGTTTGTCCATTGCTTGACAGCTGCTGCATGGTTGCTGCACCTGTCCTAACAGGCACTCACAGTCGTCTACTGCTGCACTAGCATCAGCATCACACAAGCTGCTGCAGCTTGCCGGGAGGCTATCACCACAGCACACCTGTGAGCTGCTGCTGCAAGAGCTGCTGCTCAGGTCAATATCCTCACCTGCTGATACCAGACTCTCAGAATCACTGTCTTGAGAAAAGGAGGCATTCTCAGCCTCATCCAAGCTTACACAGTGTTGGAGGCTACTGCTACTTGTGTTGGCGGCCTTGTTGGGTGTGCTGCTGTTCTGCGGATGTTTGCCTTTCACCTGCTGCACTATACTGTTGGCTTTTGGTGAGCTGCCTGGGATGATATAGGGCGCACAACGCTCTAGAACAGCATTTAGGACTGGCTCATATGCATCTTCTGCTGCTAGAAGGCGTACTGCCACAGCAGGCCCACTGCTGTTGTCACTGGTAATGTTACCAGCACTGCCTGAACACTTCATGCTGTTGCTTTTGATTGGCTGTTTATGGCACGCCTTATGACTGGCTGCTGACTGCTTCCTCTGTTGAGTATGGCAGTTATCAGGCCACTCTTGCTGTTGCATAATTGCAGAGGATAGGTTACCGGCATTCATGACTGTGTCTGAATTTGCTGCTGTACAGTAATGTGGCTGAAGTTGACACACCCTGCCGCTGGTAAGCTGCACTGGAACCGATGTTTTCATGGGCTGCTGTACAGTACTGTCAGCGGCTTGTGCTATACTACATGGTGACGAGCTTGAGCTCCAGCCAGACTGCAAAGGATAAAAGCAAAGTAGCAAGTGACTTGTCAGTGCTGTTGCCAAAAGGACCCAATTAGCAGCCACACGGCAAGTACACGCATTGCAGCATATGCGCCTCCTAGCAGGCAGGTACTCAAGTTATCTGCCAGTACGCTTGAAGTTAGATCATTGTTGGGTCTGGGAAGGTATAAGCAGAATGTTCTCCACATTATAAAAGCACTTGCGAATCACAAAAGCACTTGAGTCAAAACCACACCTTGATTACAACTGTTCTGCCCTCTTTTGCAGCTGTGAGCGCCAGGTCATGTGCTAAGACCTGCTGGGATCGTTTCAACTGTCCAGACGGATCATACAGATGCAGGTGCTCAACACCATATGACATACACCTACGAGACATCATAAGGGTAAGTGTGCTTGGCTGCAGGGCGGTTGTTGCCTGCCCAGACTAGAACAACCGCCTCTGTTGAGATTGCTGCAGCAAGGCACTGTGGCGCACAGCCACCTTACTGTACACGCAGCTGCAGACTTACCAGGCTGCTATGTTCGCCACAGTCCGCAAAGAGATGTCTGCCACGTTATCTTCTGCAATGATTATGCCCAGCACTGTGGGCACAGAAGGGTTGCTGCCACCTGGCTTGGGTTTGCGTGCTCCCTTTTTGAAAGCGTGCCAGGAATATAAGGCCCACTTGCATAACAATCCAAGCCAAAACAACAACCAGATGATGGTGTGCAGCAATACAGTGCGCAACCCCCTTGCCCTGCAGGCTGCAGGTGTTGCCATGCCCAAAGAGTGACCACACCCAGATTTTCAAACCCCTGTCATACACAACTACTGTCCTATGACACTTTGTGACACTGAAGACAGACTAGCTGCTCCCGAAGCGCCCGGCATTTCAAACTGGTGCACCATCCTGAGCATCAGCGCTTGCTGCGAACTTGTACAAGATGTGCCGTGAGCGTACCAGCTGTCAATAGATAGCAATGCGCTTGATTTGCAGTGTACAATAGTATCCATCGAAACCTTTCAGGCTGGTCATGTAACCCTGCTGGTGAGCCCAGGTCTAGTTCGCCTCTTTGATTCGCATCAGGGCGGCCGCTGCTTTGCATAGCTTGATCCGTGCAGGTTCAACGGGGTATAGACCGGCTGACAGGCTGCATGCTGCCGCATGGATGCTCGGCAGCTGCTATTGTTGGCTAGCTTGCGGTGTTTCGCCGCACTGCTCGTGTGTCCTTGAGGCATATGTTCCTCTATTAGAGCGTGCCCGAACTTTGTACAATGTCTTATTCGTCCTGACGCTTGATCAGCATGCGCTCTGGCACACAGAGGAGCTGGTCCAGCTGTCGAGCAGCAGCTGGTGGCCAATCAGCAAGACTATCACTGCATTCAGTTCCCATAAACATCGGATCAAGCAGGTATGACTGCGCTTTTGAACCTCATCCTGACTGTATGAAGACATGCGTGGCAACATATAGTAAGCTTTGCCTGCATGCCTCTTCAACTGGACTGCAGGAGGTATGCAGGGCACAGACACAAGCTGCCACAGCAGCCCTGTCTATCTCGCACTTTGGTCACAGCACGCGCTATTGATGAACAAGTCAGCAATGAGGACCAGCCTAGCAGGGTATGGACGCTGCAAGACCTCCTGGAAGTACCAGATGAAGGTGCAAAAGTTCAACAGCATCAGCAGGACACATCATCCACATCAACACAATCTACATCACAGCCCCCGATGAAAAATGCAGCACGTGACAACCAGCAGCATCTGCAGAGTCCAGCATCATCTGCCGCAGATGGCTTTCCTGCGCAGCAGTGGTCACAAGACCAGCAGGAGAAGCAGCGCTATCGCCAGCAGCAGTGGCAGCTGTGGAATGCTCGCCAGCAGCAACTGGAAAGAGGCCAGAGGCTTCAGGCGTGGCAGCAGGCTCAGCAACAACAACTGCGTCAGACCTCTGAGATTACTGGAGGATCTGATGGGCAGGCACCTTACAGCTATGATGAAACCAGGTGGCAAGTTCGCAGCAAGGAGTGGAGAACTGGACCACCCCGAAGGTAATTGGTTGTCCTCTGCTGACAGTATGACAACAACAATGATAAGCATATGCAGCCTAATAACTCTTTCTGAGTAGCGTTGAGGACCCCAGACGTTGGGCTCCAGTCTGGGACTTTTGGGACCTGGCTATGGATGCTGGGGCAGGTTGCACACCCCTGCTGCTTGGAAGCCCAGATGCCCCCCACCCCCCTTGTGTCTTACTTAACGTCTTTGCGTCTTACGTGCTGTTGCATGACACACTTGGCATGTTTGTCTTGCACTTTAGCATCATGGCAAGTGGCTGATGGCGTGCAATGCTGGCATGGGTGCAAGAGACACATGACAGTTACGCGTACAACCATACAAAGGTGCCTGCTATGCACTGCAGTAGTTCAGAGACCAAGACCCACAATCCTGCTGTGTCTCTTGCACCCATGTCAACATTGCTCACTCTCTGCTATCTGCTGCTGCTGCTGCTGCTGCTGCTGTTGCCGTTTGTACTCCAAACAACCAATGCAGGCTAGACTACCTAGTCGTCAGCCCGCATGTAGCTCCAGACAAGCATGCGCGCTACATGGTCAGAAAGCTTCTCACCGGCAGCAGCGCCCGCATGATGCTGCTGTTCCACAACTACAAAGGTGCCACCAAAGCACTAGCAGTATTGGCCACAGCAACCACAATTCTACAGCGCAAGCACAGCTCCACTCTGTTGTGTCGTGTTGGGTTTACTGTTCACGATCCGTTGAGAATGCGTCTACTTGCAAAGCTTTGGCCATATGCTGGTGTTTTACATCCCACTCCTGACGCTGCAGCTGCAGCAAGGACCAGCACCAGCAGCACTATGAATGATGCAGCGGCAGCACCAGAAGCAGTGCATGATAACAGTAGCCAGGATACAGAACACCTGCAAGACGACAGCAACAGCAGCAGCGTTGGCGGTGAAGGTCGTAATAGTAACAGCAGCATGGGACGGACTGGCATAGGTATGATGCAGCAGTGCCTAGAGGGCCGAGTTCCCTTGCAGTCAGATGTCAAGAAGTCGATCAGACACCTGCCTCCTGTTGCTATCCCGGTGCAAGTCTCCAAGCACCACACTTTCACATGCAGCAGGACTACGGACTCCAAACGCCTCGCGAGAACCATTGCAACTAGCCTATCCCTGAAAGGCAGATGCAGGATCGAGACAGCAGGTGGCATTTCTGCACTGAATGCATGCACTGCAGTCGCAATGGCTGAGTATCTGCTGCGCAAGTCTGAAACCGGTGGATCTCTGGCAGTGTACGTCAAAGCGAAGAAGAGAGTCGAGCAGCAAGTACCTGGCAGTACAGATTGGCCACATGTGGTGATGTTTTATGAGCTTACGCTGTTAGTGGTTGGATCAGATGATGATGGTGTGCCAGCTACTTGTGTCTTCAGGCCACGGAACTATAAGGCAGGACAGCAGCAACGCAGCAGCGGCAGCAATAATGCTACAAGTGCAGAAGGGGATGACAGCAGTGTTGGCATGTGATGTCCTACGGCGTTGCTGTTGACCTGAGCGCATGCAGTTTCACACTCTCTGGGTGTATCACAACTGCTGGATTGACAAGGGACATTGCCAGCAAGGTGCTTGCTTGCTTTGCTCCCCTGCAGCTGTATCTGGTGTGGTCCTGTTCCCCTCTGCATCTCTCTGTGTCAGCATATCTTGCTGTGAATGCATTCTTCAGCTGGATCTGCAAACACACGCCATGTGTTGCCCTCGAAGGGTCCTGCTTGCTGTAGGTTGGCACATCACCTACCTGTACTCCCTTGACATTGTTTTCCTTCTATGTTGTCTAATCCCCAGCCTTGTTTCCTTGCTGCAATAGCATGTTTTGGTCGTTGCTTGGAAGTGAGAGGAATGACCAGTCTGCATGCCACTGGGACAACAGCAGCGTGTGTCCTTGTGCATCAACACATGACACTGTTGTTCACTTGTTGTGCAGGCTAATGCTGTTGCAGCAGGCACCTGTCTGCATTGTTGCTCAATTCATGGTGTGTATATCTCAACTTTTCAAGTTCCTAGTTAAAGCATGGTGTGTACAGCTCATTTGAATCTGCACCCTCACATCACTTCCAACAACGTGCATGGTAACATACCTACTTGCTTCCGGTCTTTGCAGTGTGTATCTGACACAGAAACTTGTTTTGTAACATGCAGGTATCCCCTAGGGAAGGGTAACCCATCTTATATCATCGATCAGCTGCCATCATCTACAACAGATAGCAACAGCAGCATTGGTGTTGCCAGTAGTCAGCACAGCAGTCACGACAGCCACTTACGTCTTGGCGAGAAGCTTGACAAACATCTATGTTTCTATGGAAGCTGCAGTTTGGCAGTCCTACAGCCACAGGTGGATGCTGAGCTGGCTTTGGCTGCAATCAGTGTGGCAATGAGGGAAATGCACAGGTATTTAACCACTTGGACGGCACTAGATGGGAAACAACCAAGGGGCGCAGAGTGCAAACCTAGGTCGTGTAATGCAGGAAGATGCGCAGGCTTCTATAGGAATAGCATGACTCATGTTGTCGTTGCTGATCAAGTCATTCTGACGTCGATGGCCCTACTTGTACCTCTGACTTTCTTCAACGGACTCTGCCAGTGCTGTTGTGTTGAAGGCCAGCCCTCTATTGAGTTGTGCTGTGGGGGAAACTGCTTGGATCATGTTAATTGTGTCATTATGTGATGTCTGTTTGGTTGGTGCCTGCAATCTATATTGTCCCTTGATGTCTACACGAGATTTCTGTCTGAGTCAGCCTGATCACAGTCAGGTTGACAAAAGAAGACAATGATTCACTGAGGACATAACTGCCTTTGCTTACAGTTGCTACCAGCTAGAAGCCTTGATGTGCACCTGCTTGCACGTTCTTGCCTTGCGTGCCCAGCAGCATCCTGTCACCTTTGCTGCAGAATACATAACCTGCAAGCACGTGTTAGCAGGTTATGGATCACAACATATGTGACCTTATTCTCAAATGGTAATGCTTGGTCTGCTGCTGCTACTACTGCAGGTGCAGTGGTTCTACCATCATGTTTCAGGTCCTAAAGTTGAAACCCTGTTCTGCTGTACCACAGCCCCCATCAGGAAGCTTGTTACTGCTGCTCCAGAGAGTCCTCAGGCCGGTGCCGCTGCCAGTCGCCAAGCAGCAACCGCTCTTTGCAAATCAGGGAGTTCAGCCGGACTTCTTGGCAGACGCTGCAACAAGGGGACTGTTGTACGGCTCTGGATGTGCTTCTGTAAGTGCCTCAAGCACCACCTATTCTTCGTAGCTAGTGTCCTTCGTACAAATCTTCTGATGACTCACTACAGGAATGTATTCCAAAATGTCATCAGTTGTAGTGTATCTGTAACGGAATCTGCTGCTTGATTGAGGGTCTATCTGCATCTGAAGCGTTCTGTGCACTTGTCCTACAGATTGTTATGAAGGCTACTGGTGTTGCAAGCAGTGAGGGCAGTCTCAGTGCTGTTGCTACAGCTCTCCAAGCTGTGCAGCAAGCGAGCAGTATCCTACGCACACTGTATAACAGGGACTGCGTGGTCTATGCCATGTGGAAGACAGTCACCCAGGATGCAGCAGCTCCAGCTAACCCAGGTGCAGCAGTGCTAAGAGAAACAGAAGGTGAAGCACAGGGTAGCAGTCCGTCACTCAACGATGCTTCAGCATCTGACTTATGTGAGGCCCTGCAACCACAACAACAGCAACGACAGAGGTTGACCACTGATCAACCCAATATCAGCAGTGCTGAACCAGGACAATCAGTCTTTCAACAGCAGCAAATGCAGCAGCAGCAGCAGCAGGTCGTGTTGCCTCATAGATCTTATAAGCTGCTGCTGATATCTTGTGATGTTGGACTTCCAACTAGTGGTTGGCATCAGCCTGGTGTGCAGCAATCACAACCGTGGCGGAAGCCTCGGGGGTTGCCTGATGACGAGTGGGAGAAGCAGCAGCAATGGAGACAGCAGCAGCAGAGGAATCCTCAGCAGCACTCACCAGCGCAACAGATCAAGGGCGATGCTGTAAGGCAGGAGAGCAGCAGGGAGGACAAATCTTGAATTCTGCCTAGCACCAGCAGTAAAGAGCAAAGCATCAGTCAAAACAGCAGCAGCACTTGATACGTTGGATGTGAGATCAAGTGGTGCTGAAGTTGACTGACATTGACATCAGCTGCCTTATGTCCGCAGCAGCTGGGTCCTATGGCGCATGTGCTACAGGTCTCTATTGCCAGTTGACGAGGCAGGTTGGGTGCTTCTATGATGGCATTCGTGTTCAGCAATTATGGCGATAAAAGTCTGTCCAGGAATGCAAGTGGTCAGTTTGCGCTGGTATTGAGTCCTCAAGAGGTGAGCCACTGATGTTGACAGTGCTTCACATGCTTCACTGCCCTCCACCAGGCATTTGGGCGGGAGTGGCAGCTTTTGCACTTAGATGTGCTGTGCCCGAAGAGGTGTGGGTCGCAAGTTGCAAAAAACTGCTGTCAAGCATGGTCTTGTTGAGCACTTGGACCATTAAGGCTTGTCAGTAGCCGTTGGCTCCTGTGGCTCAATGATGCAAACAAATGCCAACCTATCCAGGAAGCAGGGCCAGGCAATGATCATATCCACTGGTGTTCACTTCTGTCGTGTGCATAGCAGTAGTGTGGTCTGCAATGTCCGTTGATGTCTACACGAGATTTCTGTCTGAGCCAGCCTGATCACAGTCAGGTTGACAAAAGAAGACAACGACTCACTGAGGACATGACATGTTGTGAATGATAACACACCTTCCGGTTGCGTGTTGGTGCCAACCACACTGGTGTGCTTCAAGGCGTGATGGCAGATGTCTGCAGCTGAACAGTTTGTATGCTGACAAGGTTGTCCTGTGTTGCTGCCGCTGTTGTTGATGCTGTTTGCAGATTGCTACTCTTTCTGGGCTCTATGCACACCCGGGTTGAGACCATTTTCAAGCCTTTGGGCAAGTGCAATCGTGGATGTATCGAAAGTCTAAGAATCGTCGGTTATTGTTAGGATTCTCGGCTGGGTTTTGGGGATTATCTGTGGCTCGATGATGACATCATCGGCCCAGATGCGACGTGAAGCCAACTTGTTGATCTTCTGGAAATTTGAGGTGACAAGGGGGACCCGGTTTGTTGTGACGGAATTATTGTGGCTTGATCAACAACCTGCAGATTGTGTTGGAAGGCTGTGGCAATACGTGGCGAAGTTCATCAATGAACTTCATGATGATTGAGCCCTACATGAATTGGGTCATGGGCTTGTCAATCAGATGGCTTATTGCTTGAACTCTTGATCAGCTGTTGAGACGGTGACGTCCAACTATAGTCGGTTACAAGAGAATTATTGAAAAAACAATGCTCCCAAGCTGAAAACACTCCAACGGGACAGTCCTTTTATGTAGCATCCATGCCTTTCAGAACCAGGCACAACATCATCACAGTACTGTTCTGTACATACATGATCTGGTCTAAACTTGGTTAACCTGAATCAGCAGTGTCCGCGTGGAGCTCCACAAATTTGTTGCTGTTGAGTTGCGAAAAAGCAACACGGTGCTTCCAACTTACACCGCAAGTAGCCCGGAGCACATCGGTTCCGGACAACATCATCACATAAACAGCAGTGCCACAGCCGGGCTGAAGCAGCAACAACACCCAGCTGCAATACACACCAACCGCATTTGCCAAGAGCTTGCAGACACATACACCGCACAACGGGGTCAGCAATGTACCATATTACATTCAGGCTGAGCAACAGATAGCAATGCAAAAAACCATGAATTGACACACAAGATCCAGTGCTACTTTCACCAAGCAAACAATGGTCTGCTACCTCCTCAGCAGCACACCCGTAGGAACCTGCCTGTATCAGCA
>LWCB01014411.1:0-11614 GCA_001630525.1 Coelastrella sp. M60 | reverse complement strand
GCTTTTACCATGCCTAGCAACGCGTTTATGACTTTGAAAGTGTTTTATGTAACCTGCCTTGCATCTTTGTGCCTTTCAGGCTCTGGCCTCTCAGGCCATGATAGCTGATGATGGTGTGAGCAAGGTATTGGTATCAAAGCTACCAGGCCTGGACCCCAAGGCTTTGCAGGAGGCTGCTCTGGCCCTGCAGGAACAGCTAGGGGATCCTGCTGTTGTGCTGCTGGCCAGTCAGGGGGAGTCAAACAAAGTCAGCTTTGTGGCAGCAGTCAGTCCTCAGGTGAGAGCATGAAGGTGACCTGTGAAGTCACCATCACAAATTTGATGTGCCAATGAGTGATGATCAAGTGCAATGATTGGTGCCAGATGCATGTTGACAGGTGTTGCTTGCCTCACTCAATGCGTGATTGTGGGAGCTAGCTGATTATGTACAGTGCATTTCCTAGTTGGAGGTTTGGTTTATGTGTGTGCTTCAGATCGTAAAGGCTGGCCTTCAAGCTGGCAAGCTCGTGGGCAGTGTGGCCAAGGTGTGTGGCGGGGGAGGTGGTGGCAAACCTGGCCTGGCACAAGCAGGAGGGAAGGATGCCTCAAAGTTGGATGAAGCGATGACAACAGCGAAGAACACTATCATGGCAGCCCTCAAGGCTTGACGTGCCTGTGCAGCACAGTGATGTACACCACTGTGTATGAGACGCAGTGCTTTTCCTGGAGGCTCTCGGTCAGGCCAAATAGCACTTCCTATTCACTGTTGCACCGTATGACGGTGGTTGCGTCCATGACCTGTAGTGAATCAGCCCTGACCCATTTGAGGTGGGCCTGACCCTGCAATACCTGCTTTGTTTGCCCTGTCGAGTAGATGTCACGAGCAAGAACCGGATGCAGATCGACCAAATAGGACAGGCAAGCTGCTTGAATCCAAGCCTCTCAGGCAAGCATGGGCTGTGTATTGAATGCAGCTGTAGCCAGCTGTAGCCTGCAGGCTGTTGGGCGGGGTCAGCTGACAGGTCCGCAAAACCATATCCAGCCGTTCCGGGTGTCGCAAGTGGTTCAGCTGATCATACTCATAGCTGTATGCAGGAGTGGCGGACGTTGCTTTGCTGCCTTAGGTGTGACTCACACCGTGTGACGTTCCCGGGGTGACGTTTCGCGACTTTGCCTGAAAGTCAACGCAGCGATTGCAGAAGGTATTGATGACTAGTGCGAAGGTACTGATGAAAAAACATAGTGAATACACTTAGCGAAGTTTAGCCAGCATCGACTGTAGTGACTCATGAATGGAGTTCGCTTGAGCAGGCAGCCTCCTCCCGGGTGTCAGTAAACGAGCAAAATAGTGTAGGCTATGGGTTGCGGTTCATCCAAAACTGTGAGCGCTGCACAGCTACAAGGCGATCCGAAGGAGCAGCTCGAGCTCGGTGGTTCCCACTCTTCGCTTGCTCAGCAGCGTGTCGCCCAGGAAGACGCCAATGCAAATATTGGTCCTGTTGCTGTCGATGGACGCAGTACCTCAGCAGCAGGTCCCGCGCCAGTTTTTGGGACTGCACAACAAGTCACCCAACCGCCAGGTGCAACAGCTTCGAGAGGTCAGGCAGCGCAATTGATGCTGCAGGTATGCCAAGGTGCAATAGCACAAAGTAAAGGTAGTATTATCTACCTGACTGATTGTGCACGGGCCGCGGGTTGTTGCCTGTTAGACGCAAATGGGGTGTGTGTGGCAGCAGAACCTCATGCGATATTTTAGGTCACTGCAGCAGCCCTCTTCAGCGCAGGTAGCATCCATCATCTCTTTGTGCAACTCATCTGTGCACATATGTCACTGCTTACTATTTTTTTGCTTGGTGCACGTTATGACCCATTCAGGTCAAGGGGATCTTGCAGAAGCTCAGTCACATAGAGAATGATGGCTCCTTGACATCCCTACAACAAGCAGCAGATGTGTTGCTGCAGCAGCTGGAGTTTGTTGACATGGTCAGGTAGGCTTCTGGCAAGTGTGACACAGTGCTAACGGATGGGTGGTGGTTCCAGCTCACACAAGGCAGCAGTCAACAACACCGAGCGTTGTTACCCACGGGGGCGTTGAGACCAGTATCAAAATAGTATGTGTGCATGTCCCTTCTACAATTTTAGGTGCCCAGTGCCTTCTTAGATACATGATATGCAATGGCTGGATTGTGCTGCATGCCAGCTGTTACAGACTGTGTGCCGCAATTCATTCCCTGACGTTGAGCATCTCTTCAGCGAGATTGATGTTGTTGCTGCCTTGCAGTTTGTGGGTCTGCAGCAGCACATCAGATGTCTGCGTAGCTGTAGGGGCAGCAGGTGTTGGCATTGACACAGTCCAAAAACAGCTTGTGTACACAGACAGGTCACACTCAGCTGCTGTCTGCAGCAGACAGAGTTCTGGATCCCCTTACCTGTATGCCACAATCACGTCAAAGGACAACCTGAAAACTCTACCCCCTGTAAGTGCAAGCCTCAAACGTGTGTTATCATGAACGTGCAAGATATTGTTATCTTCATATCATGGTCTGCTCTCAGCTCTTGCACAATGTTAGGTCATTCTGACTGAGACTGTTCATTCGCTGCCAGGTGGATCACCTTATCACAGACACAATATAAACAGATTAGTAACAGGTTAGATGGCATGCGATGTGCAACTATTGCGCTGCAGGACTGGTTGCAGCTTCTTCAAGCAAGCAGCTTGAAGTCATTTCTAGCTGCCGCTGTCAAAGGCGTTGATGGTGTTGGTGGTGTTGTTACACTGGCCAGCAAGCAAGCCTCAGCCTTCAGAGATGCTTGGTGAGGAGGGTCAGGGATGTTGCTGGGAGTATCAACCTGCTTGCAGTTGAAAGAGCAGGGCAGAGTAAGGGGCGGACAACCTTGTGCACACACTCCCTGCTCATGGGTTTGTCACAGGTGCTTTAGTTTGAAGGGTAAACAAACTATCAATCTCAGGGTGCACTCAGCATACAGCTACTGCTCTGCACTGCTGACCAGTCTACCTTCACCTGTTGTTGATGATGCATTGTTCCAGGCTGGAGCCCTTGTTGAGTATGGTTGGGTCTGGCCTTGCGCCATTCTTTGGACACCCTGTCACGTCTGGTTTGTGTAGACTGGCAGACAGGATTCTCAGCCAGGACTGTCAGGACTACCAGACTGTTGCATGGCTGTTCATTCAGGTGAGCCAGTCAGTAGACAGTTTTAAACTTTACCCTGTGCATAACCGTTGTGAGCGGCTCTGCTGTCAGGCAACGCACCCCAAGTGTAAAGAACGCAAGAATAATGCCAGGATGTAGCATGATACACCCCATCATCAGCCCTTATATATATGCTGCCCTACGTTTATCCCGGTCTTTGCGTCCTGCGCACTGCTACTATCTGGACCCCCCGATTCATTTGCACCTATTAGCCTGCCTTGTTGATTGCATGCTTGTATGCTTGGTTGATTGCCTACTGAGAGAGCAGCAGGGTATCTGCTGAGCAGTTCTGGATGTTCAAGAAACTTTGTGCTTGATGATGAGTGATTATTGGTGGATATGTTGTGTTGGGTAGTGAGCTGGCTGCACAGGTTACACTGCTTGTTGTGGTGAGCTCAACAGGCTGCGGGCTCTCTTGTGTGCTTGGTGGTTGAGATGCAGTGCATCCCATGAGTATTTCCATGTATCATGGTCACATTCTTGCATACATTGTTCTTGTTTGTCCTGCTGATGCAGGCAACTAGTGAGGTCTTAGAGGCAGTTACTCGTGTGAGATATGATGTGAGGTTGGGACTCTTGAGTGCAGATCAGCAGAGCACCTTGGTGCTTTACTTGTCAGACAAGCATCCTGATCGTAATATACACAAGTCGTACAGCAGTACAGGTGAGAACAATCATTGTCAGCAGCTGTGGCTGATGCGGTCTGCAGTGTACTTTAAGAAAGTTTGTGATGGACTCAACAAGGTGATTGCATCACCAGCTTGCATTGAAATTCTCATGTGGTGCAGCGAGTCATTGTATCAAGTGTGCACCGTATTCAACACCCGCATGTACACAATCAAAGCCCCTCGTTCACAGCACAGAATCATGATGTAGTGTTTGATCGGTTGCGGTCGCTTCCTTGCAGATACCTCTGTGTCTCTGGCCGCTGGAAGGTTCCCAGCCAATGAGACCCTGTTGCTGGAGGCTGTGACAGCTCAGGGAACTCGCCTCATCCTTGACACGCAGCCATATACAGAGGTATCTTTCAGTGCTAGTGCTCATCAAGAACAGCCCCACACAGTCGCTCTGCGGGTGAATTGGAGCCGGCTGCTGCTCACTTCGGCAATTACGTCACAGCTGCACTGCTTGTTGCACAATTTGTACAGCGACAGCCCAAGCCTGGTCAGTGTTTGCGCAGTCTGCTGTGTGACATTGCTGGCAGGTCATACTGCTAGGTGCCAGTCCCAAGGTGATTGCCTTCATTGCATGCAGGGCCTCCGTGAGCCTTTGGCCGACGTAACGCTGAAGGACCAACATCTCATTTCCAGCCTGGTGGTGGTCCCTCTGCAAAGCTGCCAGGGCTCTGAGTCATCATCTGCTGCAGCAATATCCCCATCAGTGGTTACTGCTGGTCTGTACATTGCATCTAGTGACGCAACAGACTTCTCAGCTTGCAAGCCAGCCATCAAGAGTGTTGCCAGTGTGGCAGGGTGGCTGCTGACGCCTCACCTGCAGGAGGGAGGATCCTTCGCTATGGCATTTAAGAAGCTCCCCACACCACTGCCAGTGAGTAATCTTTGCAATGGACAGGACTGCAGACCAGTCCATTGTCTACACACTGCAAGCAAGGCTGAAATGCACACTCTGTGACACACACTTATCAAGTTGATGGAATGTGTGTTCAGGTTTTGACACAACTGACCATCTGTGGCTTCACCAGCATGCAATTGTTTTGTTTGCTTAGGTGCCTGCATGCGTGCCTGTCTGCTAATTCATACCAGCTTTACCAACAACCCATTCAGGTTATTTGGCTGTGGTGTTGCACAACCTGATGTCCTCTTTGGACTCCTTTGCTGCCTGCCTCGCTTTGTATGTGCTTTGTTTTGCCTTTGGCAGTCCTCTTCTGCAGGTGACAGCACCTCTCCGGTTGAGTCAATGGATGCGAGTTCATCTTCTGCCGCAGCTGTGGGCAACCCACCATTGTCAAGAACTATGTCGGAGATCATACAGGTCAGCAAAGGCAGACTATCTCATGTGGCCGATTGTGGGGTGATGAGATCATGGTTCTTTTGCCTGATCGGTAAACTGTGTTGCCAGTTGAAGTGCATCCCTTGTTATTTCTGCCCTCTTTGTTCTTCCTGCAGATGCTGCAGCAGCAAGTGCGCTCATCACTTGAAAAGGGAAAGAGACACTCGGCAACTGGGGGTGCTGTGCAGTACATTGAGGTGTGTGTAGCAGCTTGCCATGTAACAGTGGACTATCCTGAAGGTTGATCTATATGCAGAACCTGATGAACAGCAAGCACACTGGTCGATTGGTAATATTGCATGTAGGGTAATTTGGAGCATACGGTGTATGATCTGCTTTCAACACACACAGCTTGGCTGCACAAGTGCTGGCCACTTCTACCAAGGCAACAGAGTGTTAGGAGAAAGATGGGCCAGGCTTAGCCATTGTCATTTTGTCATGAGCAAATGCAGCAATGGTTCCTGGCAGACCGCGATGTTGTGTGCTGACTGGAAAAGCCCTGTTCTGTCTTTCCAGGATCTGCAGTTGCAGGGAGTGTTGGGAGCGGGTGGATTTGGTACTGTGTACAGAGGAACATGGAAGGGCAGTCCTGCTGCAATCAAGGTATGTTGTGGAGAGCACCTTGCACCTGTTGTGCTTGCAACAGTGTTGTGTAAAAGTGTACTCTTGCAGTGTTCAAGGAGCCTCCTTACATACTGCAATACCCACAACCTTGTTGACATGGCAACAAGGTCAGCCACATGTTGCATATATGTTGGCTTCAAGCATCTATGATGCAAACTGTTTGTCATCAAGTGGCTCTCCTGGCGGCATCAGCTCTGCTCTGCTAACACAACACAATGCTCTGCAAGGCATTTCTGCTGTTTGACCTGGTGTATAGTGTTGATTATGATGGTTTCCGTCCGCATGTGTCATTTATGTTTCGCGTCAGTGCAGCAACCTACTCTGTGACGTCAGGTCGATCCTTCACTGCAAGATACCCAGCCCAGGATTCTTGACATGACATATGCTTGTAGGTCATGACTGTTCCAAAGCAGCAACGTCAGATTATGAAGTCTGCCATGGAGATGGCTGTCCTTGAGAGTCTGCGTCACCCCAACATTGTCTGTACCTACGGCACATTCACTGACCTGGTGTCAGAGTATGGTGCGCAGCTTAAATTTGCATAATGACTTGTAGCAGACAGTCAGTTTGTGCAAGTTGATCACCTATATTATGGTTCTGTGTGGTACTTTACAATGGCCTCAGACAGCAGGATGCAAGTTATTAAGCGTAGGGACTCCTGCCACACGACCATCCACATCTCTGCTGGCTCGGTGTACCCTTCTGCTGCCCTTCTGATGTTCTCTACTGCTTGCACCTGCTGCGTTCAGTGTCAGACACTGGAGAAGTGAGCAGCGCCAGTGATTACATGATGCTGCACAAGCAGGAGCTCCGCAACATAAAGTTCAGACGATTCGGAGGTGTTCTTGAAGAAGATCCTGACCAGCACACCTGCAATGTTGTGGTGCTGGAGCTGGTACGGCAGAGCAGGCAACAATGGGCCCTTGTCCACGTTACACTGAGTTGTTGTCCCTTGCACCACGTTTGCAGCTGTGCCAGCCTCCTGTTGCTGCTAGCAGGCGGGCCACCCCCTCCTGGCAAGCCCCTTGGCAATCCAGACCACGTTGACGGCTGTTTCATGGTCAAGTTGCTGGTGAACATGTGTGCTACTGCCGAACCTTTGCACAACACTGATCAGGGGCTAAGTGCCTGCACTCAATATGTCAGGCATTAGGAAGCCCAGCACAAATCTTTGTTCTGTTTTGCTGTTGCCTGCAGTGTGATCTTGGCAGCCTACATAATGCCATCCATGAAGGAAGGCTGCACCAGCGAACACCTGATGGCAAGATGCGCTTGAACATGAATCGGTTGTTGCTGGTGAGTTATGATATACATATAATACAGGGTGTGACGCAGAGGAATGCACTGCGCACTTGATCTACCTCATTGACAATGACCTGGGCTGATGTTGTCAGAAATCCAGTAAGTTATGCAGCTGTGTACGCTTGACGCCTTGTGCAGCATCTGTACTTGTGATGTTGGAGACCTGTAGACCGCAATGTTTCATGCAAGGTTTGTAGTGTGCAGCAGGCTCGATCCCACAAACAATCGCTCGGCATGGACTTATTGTAGCAGCTCGAGCACGCCTGACTGCATCTACAACAACTATCTCGTGTACATCAAAACACTTGGAACTTCCCTGCAGATACTTCTGGATGTTGCACGTAGTTTGGATTACATTCATAGCTGCTCCCTGATCCATTGTGACCTGAAGCCAGCCAATGTATTATTGAAGTCTGAGCCAAACAGCCCTCTAGGGTACTGCTGCAAGCTGGCAGGTGGGTATTATCAGCAGCAGCGTGTCTGACCTTCTGCTGGTGCAATGATGCAACCAGCGTAGTCTTTTATCTTCTTGCATGTCACCTCAGCCTCGTCCACCACCCAAAGCATCTGGCTTCTGATGCAGAACCATGTCAGATGTGCTGGCAAGATGCATCAAGAGTGACTGGTGCTCTGTAGTACTCTATACAATTTGAACTGATGTGAAGGGTCCTGATGAGACACTGGTTGCCCACCACATCAATTCTTCTTTATCCAGACTTTGGCCTTGTCAAGTGGATGTCAGAGGGCCGAATGTATCTGAAGAACAAGAGTCTGAGTGGCACTGTGACTCATGTGGCACCTGAGAGGTTCAAGGTGAGTGTCTCAGCAGGTACTGTCACAGGTGCACAGATGGATGTTCAATGGCCTGAGGCATGGTGGATACTCATTCTGGTGTGGCATTGAAGCAACAGAAGAAGCTGTTTGCATTGTGCATGTACTAACGTCTGTTGTTCAAGTTCACCCTCCCAGCTTGTTTTCATATTGTTACCTGCCATATGACAAGATGCCATCTTGGTTGCATCAACATAACCGGTTATGCTATGGTGCTAGAGACATGACTATAGTGGGTCAGCACAATGCGTCCGCGGATATGGTTTTGCCGCAGACTGGTACCAAGATCACAGGTGCAGTGGACATCTACGCATTTGGCATGATCATGTATGAGGCGTATACTCGCAAGCAGCCCTTTCAGGGCCTCAGGCCAGCACAGATGATCACTTCGTAAGTGATACTTGGGCTTCAGCGGCGCCTGGATTGGTTGTTGCTCAGTGACTGCCAATCTCGACTAGTGCATGCTGGCCTCCAGTCAGACCCGTTTGTGATGCGTAATCTTCTGTGATAACCTGCTTGCAGGTTCTGGCTCACGTAGCATTACCATCTGGTCAACTTGAGCCTTATTCTCAAGCAGGGTTAGCACAGCAGACGTCACAAAAGGTCCCTTTGCCTTTCCAACCCCTTACACCACACTCTTAATGTGTTATTGCTGGGCTGTTGTGTTGGGTGCAGTGCTGCAAGTGGCCAACGTCCAGTGTATGGCCCAGGGGTGCCTGATGAGTACAGGTTATTGACTGAGACCTGCTGGGCGCAAAGTCCAGACAACAGGCCAAGTGCTGGTGTGCTTGTCACGAAGCTGCAGGTGAATATTTCTGCCTAGTGTTGATGTAAGGTCCATAGAACCGCTGCAAAATTGCCATTGCTCAGCTGCAGACGAGGCATGACACAGACGAGCACTTGTACTATGCTGTTGTAACGACATTGATTTTTAATGTTGCAGTCTTGCTAGCTGCCTGTGTGCTGTGGTGTCTGCAGGCAATGATGACTAAATTCTCTCAAGCTCCGTCAGGCAGCACCCAGACCAACAGATGATGTGTTCCAGTGTCCAAAGCTTACTGCAATCCTCCAGCACGGTGTTCCAGCACGGTGCTCCTATAGAGGGAGGTGGTTCAGGTGCTGCACAATGGTGTAGCATTCCATATCTGCCCAGGTGACTTTGTTTCGTTTCCTGTTGCTAGCTGTGGCCTCTTGTTTGGTTATCATGCACAGTGTATTTGCCTACTGTTGCTGCTATTGTCCATGCGAGAGCAGTGCTGTTCACTTTGCTTTTTGACAAGATCATAACCGTCATTGCGCTGGAAACAGAACCAGCAAGATGGTCTGCAATTGTCCCAGGTGAAGCTTTGTGTTGTCAGTGTGGGAAATGCCTGTGCCTTATGCTAGAGCTCAACTTGGTCATCATAATGCTGTATGTACTCTGTTGTGTTCTACATCGGTCGTCAATCAGGAAAAGATGTGTGGCATGTGTATGGGATGGACTTCAGCGTCTTTTACCTTGTCTCCCATGAGTTGGCATAAGTGATACTATTGTCACCACTACTGTTGCTACTTTTACACTTACTAGTTTCAAGAGAATTGAGATAAGTACCCCTACTGCCACTACTATTGTTACAAGTATCAGTTTGATGTGTATGTCGCCGCGAGTTATTGCCCTTGATTGCCATAGTTGGGCCACCTGTGCTGCTTCATTCAAGCAATAGAGTGTGACATACCCTTGCATAAGATTGGTTAATGAAATTGTTGAGTGATTTATCTTGGACTGCATTGCAAACGTCGGAGTGACATTAGATGTCATTAGGTGCTGCTGCTGCAGTTCAAAACAACCTGATGTGAGTTCCAACATGGATGTCATGACATATCCATCATGTTGATCAACAGCAGCGCGTACTTATAGAGGCTCCTGGTGCAGGAGTACATGGTCCATATGGTGATCATTCTGGCTGGGACCCATTCAGGCTTTGTGGTGATGCGGATGATCATGTTCCCTGGGGGCAATGCTTGAAAGTTGCTCTGTATGGCAATTTTTTTGCATCAGTACTCTGAAGTATGGATACGTCAGTACTCTGAAGTATGGATATGTCAGTCCTCTGAAGTATGGATACATTAGTACTGTGAAGTATGGATGACAGCGGCAAGGTTGCTGCCCCACTTACACATGCAGAGTCTGTGTCATTACAATTTATGGTGGAAATATGATACAGGGAAGGTTTATGTATGT
This sequence comes from Coelastrella sp. M60, assembly GCA_001630525.1. Lineage (NCBI taxonomy): Eukaryota > Viridiplantae > Chlorophyta > Chlorophyceae > Sphaeropleales > Scenedesmaceae > Coelastrella > Coelastrella sp. M60. Next base: position 1,435 of record LWCB01014411.1, on the reverse strand, counting down.
CTCTACCGACAATTAGAATGTCTGTTCAATGGATTATGCATGGAATCTATTGCAAGGCCAGCACTGTTGCTTGATGCACTGATGCTGGGCTAAGCCTAGACACAGATTGTCAACAAGTTGTTCAATAAAGCATCAACAGAGCATTAACCCCTGGGCAGTCTTAGGGTGCTTGGCTTCCTTGTCAACTGTGGAGTGCTGCGTTCTGCTTGCACCTGTAGCTGATGGGTGCAGGTTGTGTATACCTGTTCCTGTGTGAAAGGAAGTTTGGCCCTGTTCTGTTGGATCAGGGTCCTGCCAGTCTCCCCCTCGCGATCAGTGTGTGGTATCTTGACGTAAATTGTGCCCTGACGATATGTTTGCTGTGGTGTGTCACCTGCAACTTGCGAAGTGTTCGGTCCTGTTGAGTGGCGGCCTCAGCCATGATTACAGTGGTGTACAAATGCCTGCACGATAGGTGTTGCTGTCAACCTGTTTAAGGGACTATGGCTTGTCGTGAAGGCAACTGCAGCTCTTGCCCAAAGCAGGTTTGTGCTTGTGGCCGGTGCTCGATTCTTGAGCGAATGTTATCAGCCAAGGTAGACCAGGGTGGTATTGTCTATAGGTGATGTCGAGTTCTGGTGCTGTGCTTGCAACAGGCCAGGCTATGGTACACCATTGAGTTTGTATTCAAACTTGAGTGGTTTCATTACCACTATGGATACAAATGTATGAGTTCTGTCCTTTTTCAAAGATGCCTGGGAGGGGCCAACTCATCTTTGAGTAATAGTGCCCAACCGTGATTGGTGATGGACACACTTTACCAACACTAGCCATCGTACTGATGTGTGGATATTCCTATGAAGAGCGGCCTCAGCCATGTTGACAGTAGTGTGCAATTGACTGCACGACACTGAGGTGCTGCTGCAACCTGTGGAAGGGGAGTATGGCTTGTCGTGAGGCCTTCTGCAGTTCTTGCCCAAAGCAGGTCTGTACTTGTGCCGGTGCTGCAATTTTTGATGGATTGTTATCAACAAAGCTAGACCAGGGTGGTATTGTCTATAGGTGATGCCGAATTCTGGGCCGTGCTTCAAGCAAGTTGCAACGGGCCAGGCTATGGTACACCGTTGAGTTTGTATTCAATCGTGCAGTGTCATCACCACGCTACAGGGATGCAATTGGATAAGTTTTGTCTTCTGATTTGAAGATGCATGCGAAGCAGTGCGAGTGGCCCTTGGGTCAACTCTGTTTGAGTAACTGTGTCCAGCAGCGACTGGTGATGGCATGTCCACTCTACCAACACTAGCCATTGTTCAACAAGTAAAGTACTGATGTGTGGATATTTCTATGAAGAGCGGCTTGGTTTGCGTAAATGAGACACGACAGCAATAGCGATGAGGTGGCATCGACTCTCTGAGGCTGCTTACACCTGGGACAACAAAGGGCCAATGCATACATT
>LWCB01014397.1:0-10070 GCA_001630525.1 Coelastrella sp. M60 | reverse complement strand
GTGAACGTGTTGCTCGTTTTGTTTCTGATGATTATTGGGGTTCTGCTGATGTTGTCCAGCAGACTCTTCCTAGTATTGCAAGATATCTCATGAATGCATGGAAGATTAGGAATGTTTATGAGCATAATGCTGGAAGCACCCTGCATGTATTGTCCGCTTCTGAAATGGGGCGCGGGGCCGATGGCGTCATTGCTATGGCTGATGGGTAGTTTATATACAATCCTTTGTGTGTGTGGTATGCAGCGACAGAACTAACGCTGTACACAACAGGCAGAGGGGTTGTTGTGAAAAGAAAAAATAAATTGGCTCGTGCAGCAAGATGCATGCAATCACAACAATAAGCTGATAATATTGCTGCTTCTTTGTGGTAATTTGGTGTGTGCAATCTATACATAGAAGGGGCGATACAACCCCCGCGTGGGACCCTACGCTGTGACAGTTGAGCGTGACAGCTGAAGACAAAGGCGACGAACGCCAAAACTAATGCTTTCATCGCAATCCGCGTACTTGAACATCCCCGTAACGTGCTTTTCAGCGCCCGAGGCGCACTTTGTGCCACGATGAACTCAACAATGGTTGCGATGGTCGGTAAGCTGGGCATGTAAAGGCTTGCTTACTAAGCCTTAGGGAGCCTACGCTGCTTACATGGTATGGTTAACATCTGCAGTGATGTATAAAGCGTGATGTGTTGGCTGTCTGGACAACTGCACGCCCCACAGCTCACCAGCACAAACTGGGGTACCTCCCCCCTCTGCTGTGAGGCACTCTTTGCCCATACACCGCTGCGATACTTCAAATTGAATGATGTGAAGTTTCAAAGTGCATGTTGACACTGATATAGTGCAGCAATAGTGAGCATCCCAGATCGGCGCAACAATTTCTGCAACCGATGGTGGGTCAACTGCAGTTTGCGGCAGCTTTCTCCCAGTAGGTCGCTGCTTCTGCTTTTTTTGCAAAGAAACAAACTGTTAAATGCGTACCAGAGTGGTCATGCAGGTTGCTCTGATCCACAGCTTGCAGCGTGCGCTACGTGCGGGCTGTCTCAACGGTCAAGTCAACCACAGCACCAGCACTGTAGCGCCTTGCCATGCTTATGCCTGGACAGAGAGTCGATGTGCATATGTGATTTGGTATAGGTTGCAACAGGAGGGTGTCCGCATAAGCGTTTGCAGACCAACAAGCACTGCTACACGCAACGTCTACACTTGAAGGCAAGCAATAACTGCTGCACTGTGCACAGCGCTGCACACCGACCTGATCATGCAAACAGCATATCAAAGTTTGCTACATGATGCCTTATGGGCCTACTGCTGAGCCGATCGCATAGGCAGCTGTACATGCGGCAAGTTGCAACTGACTACGTATACGTACTTGCAAGTATACTTGCTGTCACGGCAAGCGCGGAAATAAAGGTGTCAATTGGTGCAGTGCTGACAACCTTGCCAGGGTTATGCTACGAAAACAATGATGCTTTTCATGTTTCACAGCGTTGCAAGTTGGCAAGGGGCGTGCTGGCACTGATTTCGCTTGCGAACCAGAGGTCCCTGCACCTGGCCAGCCTATTTGGGTACCAAACAAAGCAGGCGTCCCGGAGCAATGCAGGACACTGCCCAGTATTTGCTATGATTATATAGGTTTGCCCAGACTGAGCGTTCTTAGAGAGGATACTGCACAACGAGCAGACCTAAACAGCAGCGTTGCCCAACTCAGCGAATTACCCACGCATCCCAAATTGCCGGCAACCGTCTGGACTTGCCGGCATTTATTCCCAGCCGCGTGACGCGGGTGGGTGGGTACAGCTAGTCCGCCAGAGCTTTTGATGATCGTAACAACTGACTTGAATGAGAACCCGTGACGCTTAGCAGGTGCCGCTACGAAAGTGCAGGTTTTTCTGAGAAAGATGCACATGCCACGATATGACACAGCGTGAGTGTGCCGTGGCTTGAAAAGCGCTCAGTTGACTCTGAACAGTGCGAGGGGGCCAGACCGGCACTGCGCCCATTGACATGCAGGGTTGCAAGGTTTTCGTGAACCAATGAATTATAGTATATTGTCTCGTCATCCTGGGTGGTCTTGGGGTAGCATAGGTTGCAGGGTGGCTGCAGAGCTCATACCTGCTTCCTCTGCTAGTGCTGTTACCACGTGTGCACACAGCAGCTTGTTGATGAAGCACTGTACCATGTTTAAATCATGCGTGCATCAGAGATTGCAATCAAGTCCCTGAGCTTCTAGTTGAGCAGTTTACAACGTGCGCTGGGCAGAAGACAGCTGGTGGTCTTAGCAAGCATCATGCTGCAAGTTCAGTGACAGGTGAGTCTCCACACTCTGCGTAGTACGTTTTCTTCTTCCGGCAGTGCAAGCTGCATCCTCTGAGGTGATACACGCTGTAGTCAGCTGCACACTTGATAGCAGATGAGTGATGGGCTGAAACAAATGCTTCTTCCTGGCGTGGGTGTATCCATTGTCTTCTTGTATGACCTGCTGCTTCATGGTGCAACAACCGACACTGCAGTACACTCCACCTCAAAACATGCCTCGTGATAGCTCTGTCAGGGACTGAGCAGTTTACTCAAAAGCAAAGCACCCACTGCACTGCAGGGCAAGATGCGTTGGCACTCTTATGCCCATGGTGCGATTGGCCTTGCGCATCAGCACATCGCACTGGGAGCATCTGCTTGTGCTGGTGATGCCAAGCAAAAATCTGTGTAGCCGTGTGTTCTGAAGGTATCTTGCAAAGTGCGCAAGGTCACAGCACGCAGTGCTAGTACTGGTGTAGATGAGCATCACCCGGCCGTCGGTGTCTACAGTGTAGACCAAGCTCAAGCACAGTTGCATTATGCCGTGGCTGTCTGCGGGTGCTCAATTCAGCCCCTGTAGACACTCCAAGCCATCAGACATTGCCGTGGCCGTGTGTGCTTTTTCTGGAGACAGACTGCACACTTGTCACAAATTGTCTGCAGGGGTAGTGAAATTAGGGGCAGGCAATTGCCTGGTGGAAAACCTCATTACTTTCTGCCTGCTGTTGATTGCTACTGCTGCTGCTGTTTGTTTTGCAGATGCTGCTTATACCAAGACTGCTGTTGGCAGCAGCTTCGCTTGTCCAACTGGCAGCAGCTATGTGAGATTTAACAAGTGGTACTGGCAATGCAGAAACACCTCCTGCTGCTGCTGCTGCTGGCAGCAATGCAAGTGTGAGTGGCTCTCCTACACCACAAGCATCTCGAAAACAGCAGCAGGGGTCAGAAGCAGCAGCAGCAGCACCTTCACCTGCTGCTGCTGGGCAGAATGCGGCAGCAACATCAGCAGCAGCAGCAACATCAGGTGCTGTTGTGACCACACCACCACTATCAGCACTTGATAGATCAGCAGCAGCACAACCTACTACACCTGAATCTCGCTCACCCCTCCTCCTGCTGCTGCTGCCACTACGCCTGCCGCTGCTACTCAGCCAGCACCAGCACAAGCAGCAGCCAACAACACAGCAGCGGCAGCAGCAGCAGCACCGGCAGTAACAGTCACGTTCACAACCCTAGTAGGGTTTTCACCAGCACCGCCACCAGCAGCAGCAGCAGCGCCAGCAGCAGCAGCAGCACCCCATCAACCTGTAACTGTGACTTTTAACTAAACCGCTGCTGCCGCTAAATGTGAACAGTCCTACACCCCCTCCACCCTTAGCACATAAGAAGGTCGACAGCATCACCACCGACATCTATCTGCATTCGCAGGCAGCCACCGTCACCAACTTTGTTGTTTTCACCTAAACCGCTGAGCCCAAGTTTGCTGCTGCCAGCAGCAGCTGGTACCAATGAGACGGCAGCAGCAGCAGCTGCTGCTGCCTGGGGCAATGCATCTGTTGCTGGGATTTTCTGTGCAGGGACAGCAGCAGCAGTAAATGGCAGCAGTATGGTACCTGGTGGTATGGATGCCAGGGCACAGCCTGGTGCATTGTCAAGTGTGAATAACATCAGCACTACTCCTGCTGCAGCAACAGACAATGCAGCAGACCATCACCATCGCCTTCTGTGGCCAACCCGCCAACACCATCTCCAGCGTTTGCACCATCACCATCGCTGCTGCCAGAGGAAAACAATGCATCAGGTTCCAAATCAGCAGCAGCAGCAGCAGCATAGGCAAATGATATTTCTGTTGGTAATGTCAGCAGAGAATCAGCAGCAGTTGCTGTGCGACCAGGCAGCAAGAGCAATGCAACAGGGACAGCAGCAGCAGCAGCAGCAAGGAATGCCAGTACTGCTACTGCTACATCTGTGTCCAGTGTTACGGTTGTCAACGGCAGCTGAAGAAGAGCAAATGCAACAAGCAATGGCACATTTGCTGCCGCAGCACCTGGATAGGATGGCAGCAGCAGTATCAGTATCAGCAAACCAACTCGTACTGCTGCTGCTGCTGCTGCTGCTGCTGCCACAGCAGCAAGGGGTAATGTCAGTGTGCAATGAGACCTGTCAACATCACTGAACAAGCTGCTGCTGCTGCCAGAGTAGCAGGCAACAACAGAACTAGTAGGATCAGCATAACAAATGCAGCAGCAGCAGCAACAGCTAATGGCAGGCACAAATCACTGATCAAAGAACTGGGAGGGCACAGAATATAACGTTTATTTCTGTCAACATAACAGCTAGTAATACAATGGTAACGGCTCGGCGGCTGTGGATGCGACAAGGACTGCCGCTGGCAGCAGCAGTGTGACGCTGTCGCCAGCAGCAGCAGCAGCAGCAGCAGCGGCAAATGCCACTGGCAAAGTAGGTATTGATGTAACAAACAGGAATGCAAGCAGCACTGGCAATGCGCTGTTGCCATCAGAAGCAGCAGTCGGCAATGACACGATGCAGCCGTCCAATGCAACAACAGGAGATGCAACTGCTGCTGCTGCCGGTGCTGCTTCTTCCAGCCATGCAACACTGTTGCAGCCAGCAGCGTCTCCAGCAAATGCAACAGTCGGCAGCAGCAATGCAACTCAGCCAGCAGCACCATTACCTGTTATAGCTAGTAATGTAACAGATGGAGCTGCACGCAATGTATCCACTGCTGCAGCAGCAGCAATGTCACTGCATTGTCCCTCCCCAGAAGCCATGTCACTATCACCAGCAATGTGCTGAGTCACCAGTCCCTCGACAGCAGCATCCCCACTGCTGCCAGCAGCAGCAGACAGTAATCAGGCACCCAACACCCAGGCTGAAGTACTGTCTAGCCCAACTGCTCAACCCACATCCTCAGGTATGCAGGAAGTTCTTTGGCAGTTATCAGATAGATGTTTCAACAGAGAGGTAACATATACGGTCCTGCAATTGTTAAGAATCAGTTGTTTGTGTCATAGATGTTGCACTCCATTTGCAATCATGTGAATACAGATGGAGGAGTGTTTGTGGTTTTGTTGGTTTACTTGGATTGCCAAAGAGTCGTTTGCAGATCAGCGATGCACTTCATATCTTCAAAGCAGCCCATAGGAGTACAGAAAGTATGTGCCAGTAAAGGTTTGGTATTGATAGAGTTGTGCTTGCATGATAGCCGCGATCTGAGTAGTCATCGTATCATATATGCAGTCCTTGCTATTGCTGCATGCACTTCATGTGATGCAATCAGAAGAAAACTCCAGGTTGGCAAGAGGCATCATGTGATTGTAACAGATCAACACGCTGCGTTCTTGCAATCTTGGTCTACTGATCATTGCATGTATGTATTCAGGTGCTGGCCCTGCTGAATTGCAAGAGAGTGGTGCTGCTGCTGCTGCTCTTGAGGCTGTGTCACAGCTCACTGGTGTACCAAGCAATCAGATATCAGCAACATATCAACCGGCACCAGCTGGAACAGTTGATAGAGAAATGCTGCAGGTGCGTTTATTACGTAAAATCTGCTTATCAGGCTCGACACATACACACAGTGCTTTATTCTGTTATATGTGATTTCATGTTGCATCCTTGAGTCGAGTTTGATATATATGTTACAAGACTATGGCGTCTCATTGGAACACATTGCACCAAGAATGAGGCCCTCATTGCATTACAGACAGCAATGAATGCAGCACCCAGCCCTGCTGCTGGAACCTGCACCAGTACCAGCAACAGCAACGGCAGCAGCACTGCTGCTGCTGCTCCTGGTAACGCTGCTGCCAGCCCTGCCTCTAATATTAGCAGGGATCAACAGAGTAACGACCGTACAAGGACCCCCGCTGCTGCTGCTAGCCGCTGCTGCTGCTGGTAGCCCTAGCAGCAGCAGCAGCAGCAGCACGAATGCAACCCATTCCCTTGCTGCTGCTGCTGCTGCTGTCGCTGCTGCAACCCCTGTTCCAAGAGATGCTCCTGCAGCATCACAATCAGATTCTCCAGATCGGACTAGTATTATAGTTGGCAGTGTGGTAGGTGGAGTATTTGGAGCGTTCCTATAGTTGCTTTTCTTGATATAGATGTTAGTCCGCACTGGCAAAACAACATGCATCAGGGACACGCAGCCAAAGTCATCTAGGGGTGCAGCAGACCACAAAACGCCTGAACCACAGGTTGTGAATTAAAGACATCCACGGGGTGGACCACCACTGCCGCCGCCACCGCCAGCGGCAGCAGCAGTAGCAGCAGCACCGATTGCAAGTGCTATTGGCAGCAGCAGCAGCGGCAGCAGCAGCAGGACCATCCCAAGCAGCAGCAGCAGCAAGCCGCTTGCGGGCGGCCCGTCCTATGTCAGCCTTATGCAGCAGGTGTCAGAGGCTGTGATCCATTTCCTTCATCTCACATGGAGTCCAGGCAGTGATCCGCGCAACATGGTTCAGCACAGCAGCAATGATACAAGCACCTCTACCCCTCAGGTGGGCAGTCGTGCTTATTGTCTGCTCATGGACTGCTTAGAAACAAATTTGGAACAGTGTTATGTTGGCAATTCCAATATCCGTACTGCCTGCACTAAAGCGTGTAGAATACATTTGTGCTCAAGTCTTTCAGTCTTACGTGCATCTGTGCACTCATCACAGTGTAGCAGTCCTACAGTTGCAGGGTTCAGCTTGTTGGAGCCTGTTGGTTGGGGATGCTGCTATGAGCAGTGCGAGGCAACCACAGCTGCGTCATGCAACGACCATGTGGAAACCACCTAGTGATGCACACGGCGATCATCAGCTATCTGGGCAGCATGGCAGTAGCAGCAAAGTTGAGCTAATGGCCCGTAATTACCAGTCTGGGCAAGTACTCTGAATGCAAACAGAAGCGCTGATAATGGTGCTTAAGCACACCTTGTGCTGGTATCATGAGGTTGCTGCTACATCATCACAGTTGATGCTGCCGTCCTCACACTGCCCACGACCACACTGCACAGGCCTTACTGCTTCACGCCCTACATTGCTGTCTTGTTCATGTCCAATGCAGGGCCCACAGCACTTATGGCACAAGCAGCACCACACTGAGTCAACAGCAGCTCAGCTGGAGTCCCGGTGTCGTGTCCGCTTGGCGCGCTGTTGAGCAGACAGCATTCACAGGCTCATTATGACTAGCACCTACCCAAGTACACATCATGACAGGGCAGCAGCGGCAGCAGTGGCAGCAGCGGCAGCAGCGGTAGCATGATTACCTATACTTTAACAGCTTAGAGCAAAGTGCATAAGAGCAATAGGCAGTGCCACATGCCGTAACACAAGCATGCATACTGTAGATGCATGCCGTTGGTTGCTTGTCTGCTGCATATGTTTTCAGCACTGCTCACTGACAGCTCAGCATCGACAGCCATGACTCAGGAGAGCTTGCACAGCTGCTTTCAGTGAGCAACATCCAAGTAGCCTGCCTCAGCTGATTACAACAGCAATAGCGGTGACGTTCAGTGTTCAACTTATGCAGTGGATGCTGGTGAACCATAAGCTGCTGCTGCTCAAGCCACAGCAGCAGCTGCAGTTGCATAGGCACCAACACACCAAAATCCTGGCTTAAGCAGTTGAGGTACTCCCACCGACTGGTATTGATTACTTATGGCCCACCATGGTTGGCACATGCCGTCTGCTTCATCAGGCATGCATGTGGGTCAGTTCAATCCTGATCTGGGCCGTCCCATTGATGATGGTACGTGGCCAACAAAGCAACACAAGTTCTACAGAGATGTTGTCTGCCACCATGGCTGCTTTGAAACAGACAGGCAGCATTAGTGGCAGTTGTCTTCTGCAATACAGTGATTGAACAGAAGGGGTGACTGTTGCACCTCAGAGCTTAGTGAACAGCCGGCTGACAGGACTAACTTAGTTGGTCAACAAGTTGACTACTAGTCTCACGGTCTCACGGTCTGAGACTCAATTGAGTAGGGGTACCATACATGCACATAGAGGTGGCGCCAGCTGCCTCCATCCAGTCTATTCACAACACAACATGTTTGTATCAACTGCAACATGGTGATCAGAACAAGTGCAGCCGCTGCACTGCGGCAGTGTCGCTGCCCAGTAAAACTGTACCCGGTGGCCGCGGCTGGTTAGTGGGCGTTTACCGTAGACTACCGTGACGTACAGTGAGATAGCATCACTTACCGTGGCCTAGTGCCACTTAGTGTTGCTTAGCGGCACTTAACGACCATTTACCGTCAGCTACCGTCAGTCTATCGTCGTAGTGGTGACACCTTGGAAAGCACTTGACACTAGTGTTGAACCTTGGTACTCGGAAGTGGCAATTTCCGAGTACGCAACACAGTACTCATCATCAACAAAAAACAGCATGCACGGGGTTGAACAACACGAACAACGCTGTTGCATCCACCTCATGATGACGGCAAGCTGAGGCGCCGCGATCGCGACCGGGAAGTTCTGTGGGCGGGCAGCAAATGTCTGTCTTGCAAGTCTGTCAACAAACATCTGATCAGTAAGATATTGTACCATTGCTTGCGACAGTTTATGGGTGAGTCTTCTTGAAGGACAAACGGACCTTCGTGCAACCTGCACAAAGGGCAAGTACAGCAGGCTGCACGGACCTGCCTAACCTTGTTGTGAGTTTGCTGTCGCAAAGTAATCGTTCATGGCAGCAAGAGGGGAAATGCTTGCCTGGTCGGGTCTCACGACCATCAGCGCGCCAAGATCACTCTAGTGGTTGTGGCTGCTGTCTTCTCCGCAAACACTGATTACGAAGCCAGCAACCTGTGAACCCAGCAGTGAAATGCTAACTGCATACCGTGGTTCGTTCCGCAGCCCCCTCCGTAGCTGGAGCGGCCTAAGCGTCTAGAAGGCGAGAGTCGCGTTCTGCTACGCGTTGCCCCAGGAAGTTGTGTTATCTATTAAAGGTGCGTCTTGTTGCTGTGGTGGGAGGTCATGCTGGGGCTATGCAGACTCACATGCAGGACCGACTGTTTATGACGCAGATGCCACGCATCTGCAAACTTTGCTGCCTAGAGCTGTTGGTTGTTTGCACGGCTGGTATGGAGGAAGAAGGACGAGGCTCCAAGCGCCGGCGCCAGGCAGACGAGGTGTGACATGGTAGTTGTTGTTGCTCTGATAGCCTCTGGCATAGAGGCTATCAGCACGTTCCTGCATGGCACTACAGCAACTCAGCAACTGGCATTTGAAGCACCTGGTAGCTATACAAGTACCATAGGCCCTGGTATGGTGGTGGTACAAGCAAAATGTCATCAATCGAGCCAGCCAGCCCTATTCTAGATAACTTGCAGCAGTTTACATCAGCCTGTCGGGACAACATTCTGCTGCTGCATGTGTTGATGTGTTGGCCATGATCTTCTGCAGTTTGTGAATGGGATCAACTTCTTCCCATAGCATATGCATGCCTGCAACCATATTGTGTCTTCTGTATCAACACAGAAGAGGACAATGCTGCGGCTGCATTTACCACGACAATCCGCTGTCCGCTGTCTGCTACGTAGGCCAGTCTGGGTGGAGAGCAGAATGTTGCACCAGAGGAGGAGAGGGCAGAGGACGCCGGCCCAGGGACTGGCCTGAGCAGCGCTGCTGCTGCTGGTGGTGGTGGTTGTGGTGGTCCTCCTCCTGCAGGTGGTGGTGGTGGTGGTGGCGCAGCGGCTGCTGCTGCTGCTGCTGCTGCTGGTCTTGCTGCTGCCAGAGGAAGCACAAGCTGAGAGCCAACTCACTTCGTACA
>LWCB01014390.1:0-11345 GCA_001630525.1 Coelastrella sp. M60 | reverse complement strand
CCTGTTATATCACCCACTGCTCAACCTACAAGGGTCCACACAACCTCCAGGTATGCTGGCAAGGCAGTTCACAGCAACAGCTGCAGTCAAAAGCAGAGCGGTTGCAAGGATAAGACGCAGTCACCTGCAGCAACAGACTCCACACGTGTTACTGCTGGCCCAGATGCTGCTCACGGCTGCAATGCAAGAACCAATGGCAGCTACACTGATAAGTCCAGCCAAGCTTCCGCTGTTCAATCAAGGGATGTCACTCCAGGTGCAGCACCAGTGACGCAGTCAGCAGTCAGAGCCCAAGCTGCCGCAGATGCTGCTAAGGCAACAGCACAAGAACTGATGCAGTCCACAATGCGGATCACAGCAGACAGTGCTGCAGGTGTTCCACTGCATGCAGCATGCGAGCAAGATGATGAAATTTGGGCTGCAGATACAACAGCTGTGCAGCTGTTTATGGACGAGTACAAGGACGTACTTGATGCTGTTGAGAATGCCTTTACAGGATGCAGTAGAGCAGCAGCTGCTGCACAGCAGGAGGTTTCGTATGATGCTGCAGCAGCAGCTGCTGTTGCACAGGATGATGACTTATCAAGAGTTCCTGCAGCACAGGATCTTGCTGCAACCCCAGCAACAGAGGTAACAGCATCAGCAGCAGCAGAAGCTGCAGCAGCTGTCATTGGGATGCCTGCGCTTATCACAACAAGCCCAGTTGCAACAAACAGCAATGCAAACATGATGCCAACAGCAGTCGATGACGGTCATGGTGCTGGTGTACAGCTGAATGTAGCAACAGAAAAAGCTTTTCAGGCATCAGGGGCTGTCGTGGCAACTCAGGCAGCAGCCAGCAAGCATGCTGTACAAGGCGATGCAAAGCAGCAAGAGCAGCTGGCAAAACAGCAACCAGAAACTACACCAGCTTGTGGTTGCGGTTGCACCATTATGTAGGATATCATCTTATTTGCATATTGTCAAGCTGCCAGAGCTGATGTTTCACGCAACAGCTCCATAATGACATCAGTCGATTTCTGCGAGTTTTCACGTGACCTGGATGCATGTGCATGTTGCTTTGTTATAACAGGCAAGTAACGCATGCATACTTTTATGTCTGTATTTGAAAACATTGTTGTGCTTAATACAGTATCACGCTTGTACACAACATCAGGTTGTGATTAGCTTGGGTCTTGTACGTTTTTGGCTGTTGTGCATACACCTGTGTGAGATGATAGCTTTGGGCTTTCTTACTGACTACCTGCTGCGTGATTGCATGGTGACATGGTGAGGTGGTACATGCATCATACATTGCTAATATGAGGAAATGTTGCTTGTTGTTATACCGTCTGCCTCTGAACGTGACTTCTGTTTATCAAATCAGTACACTTTTTGAGACCATGCCGCTTATGCAGATGATGTTCTGCATGTATGGCAACCTGCTTACCTCTGTTTCGAGTAGTGAAGCATCTTCACAGCTTACACATCAAAGCACTTTGATGAAGGCGTGGGCTTCAGTGCGGTGTCAGTGCTGCGCTTGTGAGTTTGTACCCCTTTTGCAGCGTCATCTGTCAGTAACGGGTTGGAGTCAATTTGATCCCTGTTCCTTTTGACTGTGAGTGTGGATGGCTGATCTGCAACAGATTATCGCATTTGCATCCTTTGCAGTGCTTTATGCTTCTGCCGAATTGAGTGATCAAAGTGCTTTATTAGGAGCGACACTGCCGTGGCCCGCCCACACTGCGAACATCATTTCATTGTGGCGACCGGTTCCTGAGTTCTACAATTCGTAGTTGGATAGTTTGATAGTTTGATACAATTAATTGCTACGTCGATGCTGCCAAGCAGAAGGCTGCAGGCAGGCTGTCCTGCTGCAAGCTGCCTGCATGCTTTCGGCAGACCACCTGTGCGAACAAAAGCCCCACGCCGCGGAAACGTCTTAGATACATTGTATAATGTGACATTGTCAGTGTCGGCGTTGCCAGATGAGCAGGCCTCTCAAGCAGCAGCTGTGGACCCACGCAGCAGAAGGATGCAGAGAGCGCAGCGCAGAGAAGCTCGCAGACGTACCGCTGAGCCGCAGGACGCACTTCAAGATGCTGACAATGACGGTTCCGATGACTATGATGAGTCGACACAGCAGGAATCCCCTCAGTCAAGCAGGCTGAGCAGGATAGCTGCACGTAGAGCTCAGCGCAGTCGTGGACTAAGACGTGTTCCTGCAGCTGCTGTACCAGACGATGTTGCAGGCAGCGATGTGGAGGATGATGAAGAAGCAGATGTTGATGATGACGATATCACCAATGATAGTAGTCTGCAGGACGAGGCAATTGCAGGAACAGCAGCAGCAGCTCAGCAGAGCGCAGATGACGAGGATGATAATTCATTCAATACAGACAATGAAGACGCCCTGTCGGAGCTTCCAACATCGGTATTAGATGCAGCAAGACGCAACAGTGAGGATCCCCAAGCCAGTATACGCAGGGGAGCTGGCGGCAGAGAACAGCAGAAAGCCAGGGAACCATTGCAGCTAAAGGAAACCAATCCCATGTACATACCAGTGCTTACCGACGAGGATCTTGAGAGTGATCCACCGGGGCACAGAAGCGGCTATGTTGCAGTCATAGGGAGGCCAAATGCAGGTGGGTTGACGCCACCAGCCAGCATGCTGCTTTGTTAAGTTTGAGTTCCTGGCTGCAAAGTACCTCAGTAAGCAGCGCCGCTGTCATTTCAGGTCACTACTTGATCTAGTTCTGCTCAAAACAACAAACGCTTTGCATTAACAAACCAGTTTGTACATCCTACAAGACCCAATCGCTTTCAATGGTTGTTTGTACAAGGCAAGATGTCCGCGTGGTTGCTGTGCATCAATCTTGACCTTGACCACGTGATCATGGCTACACTACTGCACTTGTTGTTGTGTTGTTGTGCAGGCAAGAGCACTCTCATCAATGCCATAGTGGGTCAGAAGCTGTCGATAGTAACTTACAAGCCTCAGACCACACGTCATCGGGTGGTTGGCATAGCCAGTGATGCTGACTCCCAAATGATCTTGTTTGACACCCCGGGCATCATGGCTGAGCAGCGGAGCAAATTAGATGAGCGGATGATGGCAGCAGTAGTCAGCAGCATCAAAGCAGCAGAAGTCATCATTGCTGTTGTTGACTCGGGTACGTTGTTTGGTAGCTGGATATTGCTTGCTTCAAAATGTGACTACTGTAGCTGCACTGTAATTTCACCATAGCAGCACCTGCTACTTGTTTACGCTGTATCAACTCAGGTGTACTGAAGTTTGTTTCAGACCAGTCCTGTGCGTCCTGTTGTCATTGCGGGTCAACCACTGTCACTCAGCATATCTGCAGCGGCGTTGCAGACCATTCCTGCGCTTAGGCCTTTCAGTCATGTATTTTATTGACGAGTCTCATGACACACTGTGCTCATGCTGCTGCTGTTGCTGCTGCTATCTTATCTTGCTTGTCCAGGTGATAATCCCCAAGAAGCCTTAGCCATGTTTCAGCCTGGACCTGACTGGAATGGCCCTCCAATGGCAGTACTGCTCAACAAAGCAGATCTCCTAGAAGCTGAACAGATACAGCAGTTGGAGCAGTGGTACAAGACAAACTGCAGAGCAGAACAAGTGAGTTTATGTGCTGCGATGCACTGGGGCAGATGATCTTGTGTTATGTGTCTAGCAATGGGTCCGGCTGCATGAGTGTTTACAAGGAGCAACTGCTGGAGTGATCTGCTGTTTTGATGCTGTGCTCTTCCCTGGTTTAGATGTGCTGCCCGATGATGTCGGCAACCTTTTGATGACTCTGGCAGGGCCTTGTGCTGGATTTTGAATTTGAGTTAGAAGATTTGTTGCATTGTGGTTTTCTACAGGTGTTTATTGGCAGTGCCTTGTCATCCAGTGACGATGGTGTTGCAGCAATCAAGGCATGGGCTGTCAGCAAGCTGCCTGAAGGACCAACACTTTATCCAAAGGTGTGTTTGCCATGTAGCTTGAAGATATGTAGAGTCATATGATGGCTGAGGCGATCCCTAAACATGTTGTCTCTGGGTCTGTTATTGCTTGGGCATCAACAGCATAAAAACAGATACTGGCGTTGTCACAGGAAGCAGCCTGACTACCGGATCAGCTGATGGTGCTAGCGATCACGTGGTGCAATGCATTTAGCCATATCAGCTATAGCAGGCGTATCGGCTCTGCAATGCGTCTCAACCGCAGCATGTCAGAGTAGACTGGCAACTTTGTGGCTGTTGAAGTGGCTCTGCACAACTGTTTTCCAAGGTTTCTTTCTCCACAGCAATCAGCCTACTTGATCATGTTTGAGTGTTCTGTTGCTTTCTTGTGCCTGCAGTCCATGGTCAGTGAGCAGCCGGAGCGGTTCTTTGTGTCTGAGATGATTCGTGAACAGATATTCCTGCAGTATGCTCAAGAGATACCATACGCATGTCAGGTAATCGTGTTATGACCCAAAGTGCATGTTGGTATAACAGCAACATATTGGACATGTACTCTGCATCTGCTGCCTAGGTGTCACTTTACTCTTGATGTTGCCAAGCGCATCCTTAGTCCTTGACCATGATGCACGACCGTGCTTTGCATTCAATACCAGGCCTCTAAAGGGCTCAGCATACTTCACCAACAGCACCATGTATGTCTCACCAACAGCAACAAGTTGTGTGCACATGACTCTGTGTTACAGGTTGTTATTGAGGAATTTCAGGAACACCATGGTCACAAGGACTTCATCAAGGCCCTTATCTTGGTTGAGCGTGAGTCCCAGGTGCCCATTGTGCTGGGAGCTGGTGGCAGTAAGATCAACAAGCTAGGAGCAGCAGCACGAGCAGAGATTGAGCAATTTCTGGAGAGACCTGTGTATCTGCAGCTGAGTGTTCAGGTAAGGGGGGTAATGGTACCCAGGCAGATAATGTATTTCTCAGTTATTTATGATTATCAGGGGCAGGACTATCCTCATTTGATAACTTTCTTACTACCGACTTACTGCTTGCAAAGCGGCAAGTGTTGAGAACGGCATCCTCATCAAGGTTTTGGATACGTGAAACATTTTCAAAGTCACTGAATGTGTTGCATCCTCATCAAATATCTGGATACGTGAAAGTCATGAAGCTGTTGCAAACTGTCATCTTTTGCGTTCTGCGATCACATCACTATTAGGCACCATGATTTGGTGCCTCGACATATTCACCAACAAACAGCTGGATGGTATTGTGGCAGTAGCATCAACTGATGTGAATCTAAGACAGTCATTGTTGGATACATATGCATCCAATGCATACTTATGTGTGTGTTACATGTATCTATGTCCTATGATCGCTTCAGCACATATCTTTGTGACACTCATAACATACATTGATATAACAACAAAGTGACAAGCAAGCAGTTCAACATGAGTAGCTGTGATGAGCAGGTTGAGCTGTCTCATTGCCAAAAACAGCAAGATGCAGTCTACTGGGTAGACATATCCGCAAAACAGAGTGAGTTTTCAGCTCTTGTTGTTGTTCTATAACTGCTGTCATGCAGGTTGCTCCCAGTTGGCGTACACAACCAGACAAGCTCAAAGATTTTGGCTACTTCGACCCACTTTACATCACATAAGCTGGAGATGCCTTTACAGCTGTAACAACAGCTGCATGGGATATTCCAAAGGACAGATCACAGCAACAACAGCAACAACGAAGCTCTGCTGGAACCTTCTTTCAGTCCCGAGCCCGGTAGTGTTGCAACAGATGACGAGCAAGTGACCAGCCAGTACAGCATGGTCCCAAACCAATGATTGGAATCTCACAACAGTGAGCTTTGTATATGAACCACACTTGCTTTCAGCACAGAATCCAGCACAAGAGACAACAGATTCAGTTTACAGTATATACATGCGCAGCATGTGTTATCAGCTACAGCATGAGCCAGAGGGCTGGCAGCATCGAAGCCATGATGAGCACAAGACCAGTGACAGGGGTAGCTGCAGTACTGCTACTAGTAGCGGCTGATGTGGGACCACCGGTGCTAGTTTCCTTGTTAGCTATAGCACTCAATCCTGCAGGATTAGCTGCTGGGAACACAATGTCATCAACATACACTGCAGACATGCAGCCAACAGCCGGTGTTATCAACCACCTCAGTGCATAACTTGGCTGCTCAGGCGACACTGGTATGGACACAAATGCCTCTGCATACTGGTTTTTGGTAACGTTCTGATCTCTGGTCCACAAATAAGTCCAGTCCTTGGCATTGTTTGAACCAGCTACTTGGAACACCAGGCACGGTGAGGTCTTGAACATGTAGTAAAAGCTGAGCACTGTAGAGTCCCACTTCAGCAGGTTTGTCTGCAAGACCGGGGTTTGGTAGTCAAGGCGCATGTTTGACTTTTCTGTGCTGTTAGTGACACAATTGCAGCTGGCATCTCTGCCCCCACCCCAGAGAACTCCCTTCTGGACCCAGAGATTGGGCACGACGCCCTCAGGAGTGGTGGGAGTGGTTGCAAAGCTCTCGGTGAAGGCTGACTGAATGTTTCTTGTGGCTTGGAGAAGCAGCAGCGTGACCAGGGACGTGTGCATCAGCTGCTTTTGCCACCGCACGTTGGGGCGGGGAAGGGCCATGTTGGCCGAAGCCAGCTCTGATGCCTGTACCTGTACGCAATCATGCAGCACAAGGCTTCTGCTTGAATAAAACCGTTTATAGGTGGTTCAGCCCAATCAGCGCAATGATGGCCAACGGTTGAACGGCGCACAACTTTTGCCTCGGAACTTGGCACGAGGCCAATGCAACGGACTCCGCTGCTGGATGCCTCATAATATATGTGCTTTGAGCCCTGACAGAGAGTTACATGCTGCATTGCTGTGCAACAAGGACCGGCGATTGCAGCGTACCTGATAGTACCGCAGCTGCGAGCTTCGGCCACAATGTTCTGCTGTGGATGCTGGCGTACAGAGGCACGCCGGTCACCAAAGCTCACGATGGACGTTGGGAGCCTGCTCGAGTGACATGGTACAACGGCGTGATCCTCGAGGCAGTACGCGCGCAACAGCTGGCGCTGGTCGGAATGCACGTACGTGCCAACAGACGGCTGGAGTTGTAACATGCACTTGCGTCTGATCTGGCCGATGCTAAGCAGCAAGTGAGCACGCTGCAGGGGCTCAGCGGAAGCCTAGTAGTCGAGCTCAGCCAGGCTGGCAGTGCTTGGCCGAAACACTGGGCCTGCACTGCAGGCTTCCGTGCAATTGAGTCAGCCATGCAACAAGCAGATGCCTACAAACAAACAAATAAGTTAACCCACTCCAGCCATTCGGCCCTTGAGCAGTGATTCCCTGAGGGATCTGCAATAGATAGCAGGTTTGAACAGCAGGATGCCGAATAGAGCTGAAGCACATGCACTGGGACCGCCACCCAGAGCTGCAAAATAGCTAGCCATGCAGCCAGAGCTGTGTGCGCGAAGCGCATGTGGACGGTGGCACCTGCGGTATACTGTACATGGTACTTCATGAACTTGGCCCTGCAACAGTCAAGATGCCTGACCTAGCTGGTGTTGATCAATGAAGATATATGCCAGATTAGTCTGTAACATCCTACTATACACAAAGCCAGCTTATGGATCCGGGCACAGTCGATAGAGGGGTAGTAACAGTTGCTGACATCCACAGTATGAGCCATGTACAGCTCACAAGCCGACAGCAATATGACCTGCACATTCACCAATAACATATGGCCTGACCCGTGACCAAAACACACCCTGGCAAAACGCTGCTGTAGACATCGCAGGTATAGGCAACGACAACATACCACCGTGACAGCATTGACAACAGCTTGAATTGATTGCTGTCAAGCCAAGTACACTGCTCAAGTCACACAATGTCCTGTTGAGACTGTTACAAACCTAGGAAAAGACTACAGTGCACCACTCCTGTCCAGCACATAGGGGTGTGTAGTCCCTTGTGACCAGACGACATCAGTCAGCTGGATAACAGCTGATGAATCAATGAAACCCTTGGATACTCTCAGCAAATCTGAGCAGAAGATGTCTTTGAGTCATGCTTACACTAGCTATATTCAACACAAGATATACATCACAACATGCCTACCTGTATCAACTGTACAGTATACAACAGTCCACTCTGCAAGCAGCTATCCACAACGTATCCTGCTGACATGTAACAATGCAGCTATGCGCATGATGTGCATTCACTTTAACTACATCACAGATACAATCAATGGCTCCTGGAGTACTTTGTCAATAGAATTGATCAGACGTGAAGTTGCATTAGTCAGGTCCATATGTATGTGAAGCCCGCAAGATACATACATGCACACACAAAACATTGCCAAAGAGCGACAAAGATCAACATCATTCAACACCTCCTGTGCACTCATTATGACTGAACACCACACTCACCACAGTTATATGTCATATGAAGACCACAAGTGCGGCCTCACACCGGTCCGCCTGTTGAGCTACACACAACCTTCAGCACAGACTAGCTACCAGCCAGGCACAACATGCTGAGCTAGCCAATCTTCAGCAAGACAACACCTCCACATGTAATCAATACAGAGACAACAATCAACCAGAAGTCACTGGTCAGGCACTGCTGTCTAGCAGGCATACGCAGCAGCATATACAGGAATGCAAAACATACTGACCTGAAGCACCTTATGCTTTCAGTTGACAGTTGTGGGCTTGAGCTCAGAGTGCTGCAACACAACAACAGACACCTTCAGAGAAGACCTTCCAATGGTCCCCCTGCAGCCTCCATCCTTCCGTGTCCTTTGCACAGCCGTGCAACATCAGACTTGCCTCCAAAGTTAACTACCAAGTAATGTCGACACTGAGACAACAGCAACTACTCAGTGGGATGCAGCAGCCTCATACATTGCCAACTGCTGAAGCCAGCAACCTTGTGGCTGTTCAACGCAACATGTGTTAATCGAGGCGCTCTCAGGTGAATCAATTGTGAAAGGGCCAACAACACACCCTGCGCAACAACATACAAATATGCAGGATGATGCACTTCATCGATAGCAAACTCTCCTGCACAGTCATCTATCTTCCTCTGCAGCCACAACGATGCACAACGCACATAATATGCTTGCACCACGACCAAGTGCTTGCTCAGCAATGTATGAAATGAATTACAGCACTGCAGCTAGCCAGCAGGTAAGGGTTGCATGCCTAAGCCAGATTGACAACGACAACAACAAAAGCTCCCGATTGACAACGACAACAACAAAAGCATACATGCCTGATGCCAATCTTTGACGGATGCTCTGCCAATCATGGGAGTACCCGTCACTTCAACGCAGAGTGAAGGGAACCTGGCCCTCTGCCAGATTGCAGATTTCAGGTGGAGTCTAAACCAACAGCAGACAAGACAGCCTGCTGTGTCTCTACAAGCTTCACTTCTGCCAAGAGTGCACAAGCCACATGCAGCACATGCCAGGAAAAGCACATGATAGCAGCCCAATGCACAATAGTATCAGAGGCAACCTGCTCAGCCACCATTATTTCCACACTCCTGAAGTTGTAATTCTTTGACAAGAGGACAACTATTGACTTTCAGGGTTCAGGCAGGCCCATCCACACAGCATGACACCCAGCAGTTGGCTGTAAATTGGCGATACTGCATCATACAGCTGCAGGGTCTGTGAATCCTCAACCATCCTGCAACTCTGAGTGCTGCTGCAGGCGGCCCCTAGCAGTTGGCACAGTCTGCCGACCTTATGCAGAGACCCCACTTGATGCATGCGCCATGACATGCAGCTCATAAGGAAGTGACAACAGCCACATGACACAACCATTTGGCAACACAACCACACACACGCGGAGATGACTACAAAGAGCAGGCACCACAACACAAACAACACAGGGTGAATGCAAGCTACCCAGTGCAGCTGAGCTGCAGAAGAAACCCCAGCATGCCTGTGTTATTCAGACAGCAGCAGGCATGTGCCTTACGCACTGCTGATGACTGGCGACACACAGAGCAAGGCCACACCGGAACCTGGACTTGTTTTGTACAGGCCCACATAATGTTTACCTAATAGGTAGCTGCTGTATCAAGCTGCCTATGTGGTGAACACCATGAGGGCCAATGCGCAACAAGTCTAAGAAGACTATTGCAGCACCTGAGCCTCGCTGATTCATATGGGCAACACTACCTGCCCCAAAACAGGAAAAGGCACCACCCAAAACCACAGCAGCAACTTCGTCAATATAATCCGGCCCTCACGCCTGCTGCACCTGTGCCTGTGGCATCTGCTGCAGCTGGACAACCAACTGCTGTGGCTGCAGCAAAGCTACAGCGGCTGTCTGATGCATGTGCATCGTGTATGCCACTTGATATGCCTGCCGGATCTTGTTCTCCAGGTTGAACTTCTTCTTAATGCAGGGTCTGACATCAGCAACTTCATTGCTGGCAAGTTCAGAGAGGAATGGCATCAACTGCATCAGCTCATTGTCCTCAGGATCATCATACCAGCTTTCGATAGGTATGCCGTTGTCCACCTGCAGCAACAATAATCAACGATACTCTGCAACCATCAACTGAGCGGTTACATCTGGCAACAACATCCTGTGGTTACAGGAGCTTTGCATGCAGTTGGTCTGCCAGGTAAATACACATCACATGGGCGTGCTAAACTTGGCCGTAATAAAACTTGGCAACAACATACTGTGGTTGGAAGCGCTTTGCATTCGGATGGTCTGCATGGCTAGGATACTATGCATCGCAAGCTGTAAGTATTCAGGGCAAACTGCCCACCTGGAACCCAAAGGCCTGTGGACTGTTGTCTACAATCGCACAGCGACTCAACTCCCTGCCCAGCACAGTGAGATCCTTGAGATAGTTGCCATCAACCAGTACACAGCTGTCACGGTAGATCCTGTGCCGAATCAGCTGCCTCTGGGGATCCAATATGTTGAGCAGCTTCTCAGCATATACCTGTGGAACGTAAGACAGAGTCTGACACCTTCAGTTTATACCCGAGCAAGTATACTCCCAGAATCACATTTGACCTTTCATCACATGCAATCTGCGCCATGTGTAGTACAAGGGCATACATGTAGACAGGCAGCACCAGCAGGAGAGTTTGTCATGAGAGGATCCCCACCTACTGTCACACAGTTGGTGATAGCAGCTTCAACATACATAGGACCCTATCTTAGATGATGCTTACCTTCTGCGACGCCGTGAACACCACAACCTCCCAATCCCTTGCCACTGCCTCCAGAAAATTGCGCATGTGGGGTCTTTGGCGGACATGCACCATGTGTTCTGCCCCATTGAACATCACTGGGAAGGTAAAGTCGGCCCCAACGCCACATGCTGCGTCTAGGGTGCTGTGG
>LWCB01014385.1:0-21355 GCA_001630525.1 Coelastrella sp. M60 | reverse complement strand
TATAAAGTGGTTGTATCAAGTGTAACAAAGAAGGATCATTCCCAAGGCCGACGGATCAGAGCGAGTTTTTTACTTCCAACTTTCAACATGGACAGACCTGTGAAAGAAAGCCAAGTTGGCTCATGCAGCAAAGTGAATGCAATGCTCAGCATTCAGGTTGGCTGATGAAACAAGCAACTGTTTCAACATGCACAGACCTGTATATCTAGATGGCTTTGCATACCAGCTGTGGAGTCAGTAACATCTAAACCCTGCCAATGCAGAAGACTTGGCCATGCAACGCATAAGATGCCTATGACGGCTGTACTACAGCATGTTGAACATGCGCTCAATGTATCATACAGCCATAAGTGACAATGATTCCTCCTACTTCAGTATTGCACTGGAGCAAGAGGACGCCGTGACTAGGTCAGCCATGGACACAGGTTAACACCATCAACATGTTGGAGTGGTACAACAGCAGCTGCCACTAGACGATGCTGCTTTACCACTCCACCATGTAAGTGATGATTAGGTCATGACAATAATAGATGCATGCTGTCTCACTGGCTCAGTGCACTTACCGAGTGAGGGACACACTGCACACGTTGACACAGCTGATGTTGGTTCCCAATCAACTGAGCAGGAAACCCGGTTCATGACTCTACCGACCATGAACCTCCTGCAGACAGCTGCACAGCTATGCCGCATGCTTTGATGCTTACCAATGAGCGCTACAGCCTCTGGCCGGGTGACATGAGCAGGCATGGACTTGGCCACAGCAAACAGACCAGGGCAAAGCTAACACCTAGCGCCACAGACCCATGGCCAACCAGAGCTCACAATGTTATCTGTCCATGACAATACCTGCATCTGCACATTTGCCATGGCCTTGCCACTACTTCTTCGCATACTGAATTGCATCACGCTTCTGCGACACGGAGCCTGGCTTCATCTTGGCCGCCTCACTTCTTGCCAGTTCAGGAGGCACGGCTGCCTTGCTCTCCTCCAGCAGTCTCTTGAGATCATAAAAGACTTCGCTGTCACCACCAGTAAGGAACGTGATGGCTGTGCCCTTACGACCAGCACGACCAGTACGACCAATCCTGTATGCAACATGAGCACAACACTCTCAGCATGTTATGTTCAAGTGAAATGATGACAGTGTTGGCTGGGCGGTCCCTTGATGAGACAGATCATGCAATAGGTATTCAAGCAGATACGTTTCAAGTTGTGAACACCCAGGCAATACACCTGGTTGTTGTGTGTTGGATGCAGCTGATATGGTACACGTGCTGCTGCCAGACAACACTGCTTATTTCACTGCCAGTATGAGTAGTTCGCATGACCCTGCAGTCTGAGTCTCTGACGCAGCCGCTGCACAACGATACCGTTGTGCTTACCTATGTGTGTAAGCCTCAATGTTGTTTGGCATGTCATAGTTGATGACCAGTGCTACATCAGGGACGTCAATACCACGACCAGCAACATCAGTGGCAATAAGCACATTGTAGACATCCTCCTTGAAGCCCTTGATGGAAACCTGGTAGGACATACAGCAACAACCAGCAGCAGCAGCAGTCTAAGAGGGTAACTGACACAAAGGGACCAAACAAGGGCAGGCCTCGGCCACTGTCTTGCAATGTAGTGCATTACACTGAGCCAGCACCTTCTAATGCTGGATTCTCAAAGCATACTACCTTGCAAGGTACATGCACCCGCAGTTGATTTGATAGCACGCACATTCTGTAATTCATCAGCATAAGGTACCAGTACATAAGATACCAAGAACCAGATGTGCTCATCATTACCACTATATACTATCCCACCACTTCATCAGCCCAACACCTTGTGCTGCAGTACACTCCTCACCTCTCTCTGGTCTTGTGTCCTTCCACCATGCAGTACAGTGCAATGGTAGCCAGCATCCTCCAGTTGAGCGTACACATTGTCACACTGCCTCTTGGTGTTGACAAACACAATGACCTTCTTCTCATGAATCATATCAAGCTCACTGCTCAGCCTGCAGACACCACAGAGACACACACAGACAACATCAAGAGAGACTCGGAATGTTATTATTAGGCTTGTTGAAGTCCTGAGCTAGCCTGCATGCTGTGTTAGGCAACTGAACCAGTGCTGAAACACATAAGGTAGCTTATGAACATCGTACAACATGGTGCTGGGTGAAGGGTTAGAGAACAAGAAAGGCCGTGCATGTGTGAAGCACCCAATTGAGTCTGCGCTTGAATGCACAAGGTATAGCGATATCTGAACTTCCATAATCCTGCCTCTGGACCCTGTTATCTACCTGTGAGGCTTCTCATTCTCCTTCAACATAATGACCCTCTGTGTGACATTGTCAGTGGCCTGACCCACACGACCGATGTTGACAACCACTGGTCTGCAATAACCAGCAGCAGCAGACGCAGCAGTGTCAGTAGATGTATGATCTTATATGGGATATAAAAAACAATTTGGCATGCAGCTTTAGCATGTAATATGCCTCAGCTTGCACAATAGAAACTCATCCAATGCACAGCTTGTTACATCCCAAGCTTGCCTCAGTCGCACACCACCGTGGCTGTATCTTGTGACACGGAAAAGCTGTCACCAGCTGTCACATGCACAAATGTGTGTTCTTGAGCCATACATAATACAGCAACAAGGTACTGTTCACCCACCTCCTAAGATATTTACGGGCCAGCCTCTCCACAGCAGGAGGCATAGTAGCACTAAACATATATGTTGTGCGGTACACACGCCTGGCATCAAGTTCTGTGCCCTCATCCTCAGGCTTGAGTGTGGAGCTTGGCATGGCGTCAAGCACTGCTTGGACCTGAAGATCGTCAAAATGCAAGTTATGGCATGTGAAAATGTGGAGCAATGCTGCTCGTTGCAGTATTTATAAGATGACCCTCATTGATGTGTTCTGCTTGGAAGCGTTGCAGCACCAGCTAAAGCAGACTATTCAATAGAAAAACAGCCACGTGCTGCTGTCTGTTTGCTTTTAGGTTCATGCTAAAGCCTATAGACACCGCACACCAACCTGTGGTTCAAATCCCAGGTCGATCATTCTGTCAGCCTCATCCAGCACGACGTAATTACACTGGTTCAAGACACAGTAGTGGCGCTCAATGCAGTCCAGCAGACGACCAGGAGTGGCAATCACAATCTCACAACCGCGTCTCAGCTTGCTGCCCTGCTCTTCAATGGACTGACCACCAACAACAGACGTCACCCTGAGCAGGAAACAGATTCACATTAGACCAAGCGCCACCATCAGTCATTGTTTCACAGCGCAGCAGGCAGGTCAAACGTTTGCATGCCCTGATGATACACAAGGTCCATCAGCGACTCCCAAATGTAGCTTCGCCCACAATGGCAGCTTCATGCTGTAACTCATGAAAGGAGGAACCAGAGACACATATCAGCAGCCGCAGTGTTGATGGAGAAACTTGCGCTACATGATCTTGAGCAAGGCTGTGCTGCTGGTGCATTCATCAACCCACTTACTTGAAGTCTGTATACTTGGCCAGCTTGATTGTCTCCTCCTCAATCTGTTGTGCCAGCTCACGTGTTGGCGCCAAAACCACAGAATATGGACCATCTGCTGAGTTACTCTCATCCATAACGGGCTGCTTCATGATATAACACAACATGGGTATGACAAAAGCCGCTGTCTTACCACTGCCTGTTTCTGCAACACCAATAACATCCAGCTGCTTCATGCCCAGAGGGATAGAAGCCATCTGGATGGGGGAAGGCTTGCCATACTGTACGAAGTCGATCGCCTGCAGGAATGCAGAAGCAGTGGAGGCAGACAAAGCACAGGAACATGACTGCTCAGCTGGAGCCTTGTGATCATTGCAAGGCATCTTTAAACGACATTACTCTCCCTATAGAAAAGCTGAGTCTCTGCGCGGAAGAGATGCAGTGTGTACTGCATACAACAGCCTGCAAAAGCAGACTAACATGCAACCCCTGCGATATGTGCTTTGCTTGGTTCAGGACCTCGGATCTCAACACAACACACCACCACAACATTAGCCACGCGTCCGCAGCATTGACACATGTGCCTGCCATGGATTGACGTGTCTGGTTGGGCAATGTAATTCAAAGATAAGATCAAGTATTTTTTGGTCATCTTCACCAAGACTTGGGCACTTCAGACAGCCGCACCCTTCACAGGAACAGTGCCAGCTAGCAACAGTATTGCTGACAAGCCTGAGATAAACTAGACATAAGATAAAATATGTAAACACAAACATCAGCAGCATGTGAACAGCAATACAAGAGGGCTGCTCACCATCCTGATGGGTTCAGGGAAGTTCCCTTCGTCCCAATTTCTGAGTGGTAAAGTTCCGGGATTGCCCTTGTAACTGATGTTGAAGTCCTCCCTGAAGATGCGCCAATCACGCTCAGTCATCTTCTCCAAGGGTTTCTCAGACCAGTGCTTCTCAACCTGCAACAAAGTGCATTTGCAGGGTTTGCACAAACTTGGTACAAATCGGGTGCACAGAACAGTCTGATCGGGTGCACAGAACAGTCTACCAGGTATTACCAAGTGAAACAGAGTGCTCACAAAACTCTGGGACATGTCAAGTAGGCCTGCAATGACAGCATCCAGTCCAGGTGCCAATACATGGATAATGCCAATACTTCAGGCGGTTAGCCTATTGCTTGCAAGCGAATGGGCACTTGGTGCTATACCTGGCTACCAGGATCATTATCTTATCATTGTCCGTTTCCTGCAACATCAGAATACTAAACACAGCTTCTGCAGTGCTTTTGTCAATATGGGGGATGATCCAAGTTCACTCACGTTCATATCAAAGCCTTCATACTTGTCCGCGCGCTCCTCACGTGCTCGCGCCAACGCCCGCATCTCGGTTGTCTCCACGATGCCAGCCGCACCTCGTAACTTGGTCAACATGTCACGTTCCACCGCTGCTGCTTGTTTCTTCTGTTCTCGGCGATCAATGCCAGCGATCATGCCACGACCAAACAGCAAGTTGGCCTCTGCATGTGCGCAACCCAGCAGGAGGTAACAAACATAATCACGCTGCGGCATGGATGAGACGATGCATAGACAGGGCTATCAACTATCTTGATGCCTCAGCATTAGCTTGCCAAGCAGATGTATACAGCGAACACATAGTAGGACGCTCTGGGAAAAGGATGCACAAAGAACAGCAGCAAAACATGAGCACCAGCAAACAAACAAAGACTGTTTGTAAACCAACAGAACCTGTCAAACTGCATATCAAGTGATTACAGTAACACTTACGGTGCAACTGGTTGTACAAGGGGTTAAGATCCTTGCTTGTGTCCTCCTTTGCATCCCAGTCGAAGTTGAACCTGAACTTGTCACTGGCCTTCACAATCTTCTTCTTCTTGACCTCATCGCCCTGCAATACACAGATTGTGTTGTCTTCAATACTTTCGTACTGCTGTTGCCCACAGCTTGAAGGAGGCCTCAAGGGACAATTGAGAGCCCAGCAGCAGCAGGGCTACACTACTACCTAAGCAGCGTTGTATTGCTCAAGATGACCTGCAGCTGCTTCCAACAGCACCAAAGGCTGACAGCACAGCTCACCAAGTACTGCTTGCGAATAAGCTCCAGCTCTTTCTCCCTCTCTCGATCATCTTTCTGCTTGGCACGCTCAGCTTCACGCCGCAGTGCCTCAGCTCGCCGCAATTCATCCTGCATTCAACAACAGCAGCGGCCCAACAAGCAACTCAAGACAGCTCAGGGTCCTAGATCCTATGCAGAGTACTCTCACTCTCCAAACATGGCTCAACGACCTCCCTGATTCAAATAATGCTCTGAGCTTTCGCACCAAAGCCTCAACAGAGCGGACACCGCAAGCTATGTACTGCTACACGACAGCTGCTGTAACTGGCACGATCTGCCTCAGGTTATGTCCAATGCAGCTGTGTGCAGCTGTTAAGCAAATGGACTGCTAGCCCAACCTGCTGTTGGATGGCCTGCAGCTTCCTAAGCTCATCTTGTCGGGCTCTAACACCTGCTGCTTCCTGCTGCCTGCGCTCTAGTGCCAATTTCTGACGTTCAGCCTTGGTCAAAAACTTGGGCTGCAGTGCAGACAAGCCAGCAGAGGTTGACTGAACAGTGTGGCATATATACAGGACATGCTGTATGTATGCAAGGAAATAGGTGTATCACATAATCTCGTATGATAAGAGAACATCACTGCTTCAGCTCAGGCCAAGTCACGAGGAGGGGTTGGGATGGGAGCAACAATGAGCAACAATGCCATGTCAATGTCATGTTGGGTGGTTGACTGGAGGCCTGCAGCAGTGCTCAACCACAGACATGAAAACTACCACCCGTACTGCACAAGAAGGGCTGTTTTTGGAAGGTAGTATCAGGCAGGATTGTGCCACTTGAACAAGCCACCTTTCTGACCTTCCATACTGCTACATGCCATGTTGGTGGTGATCACATGCAATGTGTAGCCTGGCAACGTAGACCACGGGTGAAGAGAGAACACACTGCTCAAATACCACCTAGGGGTGGATCGGATTCTGACTCAAGCTGCTGATTCAACTGCTTACTTTGGCCTCGAGTTCCTGCTGCTCCTTCTTCTTTCTAAGCAGCTCCTCAAGAGATAGAGGCTGCAACAGAAAGAGTTACATCAAGCAGCATTCATCAGTTAGCAGAGATGGGCAATTAATACATAAATCAAGGCCGCAATGTCTTTCTTGGTGGCCCTGCACCAGACTCTGGTAAAACTGTTGAAGTGCGCTAGTGAGACAGAACCATGTCGACAGGTAAAACCCGCATGACCTACCACTGATTGACAAGTATCTGGCATAACAACAGACCAGCTGCGATTCTATCTTGTTCAGGCAGAATGCAAAGCCATGTTTGATTCCCAAACTTACCTCGGACTTTGCATTGCCGTTAGCTGCTGCTGTTGCTGCCTGTGGCTGCTGCTGCTCCTCCTCTTCTTGTTGCTTGCCTGCTGGTGCTTCTGCTGCTCTCCTATCTGTGCTGCTATCACGGCGCCGCTCATGCTCGCTGCCACGCTCCCTGTCTCTGTCTCTTTCTATTCTTTCCCTGCTGCGAGACCTGAGGTCAAGGTAAAAACAACAGTATTAAGCTCATGGTATAGGTCACACAACAGTAACACATGCTGCTGCCTAGAAGACACCGCCGCATTAGATGAAACTAATGCCTGTGTGCAGCTGCTGGCATGAATATCTACAACACATATAAGGAGACGTTCTAAACATGGTCAAGTGGTGATAGCTGTTGCTGGCAACACTGGGACGCGTGAGGGTGACTCTCAGCTGTGGATACCTGCTGTGTAATTCCACTGTGCTGAATGCTGCCTGCATGCAATTACCTGCGGCGCCGATCACGATCTCTTGATCTGCTTCTGGCTCTGTGCTTCTCTTCACGCTCCCTGTCTCTCTCACGCTCTCTTTCTCTGATGCTTCTGTCCTCCCTTCTTGCTGCCTCCCGTCTATCCTCTCGATAGCCCCGTTCACTCCTGTCTGAATGTCGATAGCCGCGGTCCCTGTCGTACCTTCCATCCTCTAGAACTCTATCATGCCGTCTTTCATCCCTATCATCCCTACGGTCATCCTCCCTGGCTCTTTTATGACTACGTTCCCTATCCCTGTCTCTGTCTCTGTCTCTGTCCCTGTCTCTTTCGTCGTGTGTCCGCTTTCGATCCCTAGCAGGTGACGATGAACGAGCCATCTGACAGCAGACCGTAGCTAGCACTCGAGCTGCTCACCAGCCATGCTCAATCCTGTACAGGCTATCAACTGGCAAAGTAGGTGGCATGCGGCTCAACCGTAATCTGTGACACGTTTATTTCTGTACATACGGCCCTGCAGCCCTTCTTCACACAAGGATTTGCTTCTGGCAGTACCAGACCCGATCCGCCTCTCAAGCTTCCTGCTGGCAAAGCCCCACTGCGCATTGTAAACAGTCAGCCATGTGCGGTCCGGTAGGCCTTGTTGCGTTGATAGGGCGCTTTAGCAGCTGACTTGGACGGATAGCAGGAAATGATTGCCAATGCGGCGGCCACCATGCTTCAGTACAGGTAAGGGCACACTGTACAGTACATGTACTGCCCTGTATATTATAACTTGTCAGGCTGACTGCACCCTCCAATGCAGGAAGTTGAGCAGGCAGAGAGCTGGTCTCAAAGCTGCAGCCACTCCTACTCTATCTGTAAAGGTATATTAAGAAGGTGCACTGACACCACGGACAGCAACACACCCTTAGAAGCAGCAACATCATCAGCTTATCAGCTTATTGTTGTGATTGCATGTATACTACTGCATGAGCCAAATCGCCCTTCCTTTTCTCAAGCCGGATCTCCTTTCAAGGTTTCAAAGTGTCTTCACACAAGCAACCTCCAGACTAGCGGTCCACCCCCCTGAGTTGCCAGTGGCAACCAAACACACACCTTGACACATAAAGAGTTTGATGGCACATGCAACATATGCACACTATGCCTCCTGCTCTGGTTGAGGCCTATCTGCTCTGCGTCCCTGCCACGGCCTGTGGGAGACAACTGGTCAGCAACTTCTAGCAGCAACTGGCCAGCAGTTTCTAGCAGCTTGAGCACAGATGGATCACTCATACATCACCATGCACTGAATGGTGCTTGGATCGGTGTATGCCAACAAAACGCACAACTCCAACAATCTGGAAGAACTTTGCCACAAGTGACCTACAGAGCTGCAACACACCACCTCACAATCAGCGAACACTGCTGCGGGTGACTAGTGATCCAAGTACTACACCAACGGCTCCTGCTGTCCCAAGCAGCAGCAACAGGGTGCTAGTCTGCCTAGACAACAAATCAGACAAGCCCGGGGCTGCTGCAGGCAGCTGTTTGCTGGGACCTGTGATGCCATCTGCTGCCTCTGCCACCACTTGCTGCTGTTGCTGCTGCTGCAAGTGTTGCACAGACTGTTGTAACGCTTGTGTAGCTGCTGTCAGCGCTGCCATGCTTTCATTCAAGTGCTTGTACTGGTGCGTCAAGGCGTCAAGGTGCAGCTGCATGCCTGAGTGCCGCTTGAACCCGTCCCCAATAATCTCTATCTGCTCCTGGAATCGCTTCATAAGCTGAACCCCAGCATCACCTCCTAGGCCTCCTGTACTGCTCACATGCTCCTGCCCACTGACACCCCCGAAACTGGACATCCTGTGGTTGCGCTCAGCCTGCAAGACTTGTTGCTGCTGCTGACTACTTGACTCCCCAGCTGCTCCTGCTGGGGTTCCATCAAGAGCATTATCATTTTCGGCTAGACTACCAGAGCTGCCCTGATGGCTCGACCTCCTCAGCTGCTGCCCTAACAAACTCCGACTGCTTCTTGCAGCCATAACAGTAGCAGGAGGTGACGGGGTGGGTGTGATACCCGCCGATGGTGGTTTACCTGTAGACCGGCCGTTAGCCATCACTCCCGCTGAGCCACCAGCAGTGCCATCCCTCGCTGCTGCCGCAGCACCTACAGCGGCTTCTGATTCATCGTCTAGACTGCCCACAACACTATCATTGCCTTCAGGTGAGCTGCTGGTCGGGCTGTGTATGCTGCCGGCTCCAACTGTGCTTCCTGCTGCTGCTACTGCGCTACTGCCCGGGCTAAGTAACTGCTGATTGTCCTCCACACCCTTGAGGCTGCTGCCGCCGGCAGTAAGGGGCTTGCGAGCACAACCCTGCATCAAGAGGACAAAGTATGATGCAGCAAACCTGAGATGCTGCAATTGTTGCGGTTGGGGACAACGTGCAACTTTGGTGGCAATTGTCCCAACTGTGGAACAAGCAGTATGACACATGCTTGATGTTGCCTGCTAAATGGCAGCAATGCCGCCGCAAGTGACGTACTCAGTGACAAGGAGCGAGGAGGCATCAGAAAACCTGCTCCAACAAATGCCTGCACATGGGTCCTTGGCCAAACCTACCTGAATAGGAATGGGCCTTGTGTACTGCACAGGAGCACTTGTTGACAGCAGCCCCTCATCCATAAAGTTGGGCCCTGGGCTGAATATCCCTCCCCGGCCATTCCCAACACGACTGCCAGCCCCCCGACCAAAGCCACCTGGTCCACGACCACCCAGCAGACCCCCAAATGGAGGTGGGCTAGACCCATATGCATCATTTAGGGCCTCCAAAGCAGTGTTGCCACTCATGCTGAATCGCTTCTTGACAGCATCAGTGAAGTTCTGGAAGTCCTGAGTCAACTTGGAGAGCTGCACTTGCTCAATGTAGGAGCGGGGGATGAACTCCTGTAGTTGTAGAGCTTCTGCGACTGAAGCAACCTTCTCACGGTCTTTGCCTTGCACCTGAGACACAAATAAGAATCACAGAAGCAACTGTCAACATCCAGTTTGCTTATGCAAAACGTGTTAGCCATGCTCTTGCTGAGCTGCTCCTGACAAACAGCACAACATTATCCCATATGAGGCTAAACCTGAACGTGGATTGATTTGCACTTTGTCTGACCTGAGACTCTGCCTAGCAGAATATCTGCCTAGCAAGAACAAAGCCACATGCTACTTCCACAGCCTGAAGCAGCCTCGGTACCTGCACAAACTTGCCCAGATTCTCTACGTCATCAAACTTGACTGTGACATCACCACTGCTGCTTTTGATCAGAGTGCTTGTGCGCCGCATGATGGTGCCGATCTGATAACCCAGAGACATCAGACCACCAAGCACTCGTACACTCACTTCAAACTGGATCCTGTAGCAGTTGCAGCAATGCAACGTCCCATTGTTGGTCTATAGCAGGATGAGGCTTGTGTGTGTGCAAATTACAAAGCACAAGCTAGCAGAATAAGTGTCAAGTCAGGAACACACCACTCATGGTAAGCTTAGCCACCATGGTGCAAAGCTATGATACTGTTGCAATTCACAGCATCTGTGCAACCAGCGAACTGCCCATCTGACAGAACGGCTGTAGGGGTATATGCGCCATGATTGGGAATAAAACTGTGTTCACATTCTGTTAGAAGTGGGGCGATTCAAGGCTCTGTTGATGGTGCTAGGAGTCAGCAGTTGCAGACAGCCCACACTCACCTAGGACTGATGATGAAGTCCCCCTCAGTAACCCACTCCTCAAACATGAGGGTGTAACGGCCATCTCTGTTACGCATGCGCAGCCAGCTAGCACATGTCTCTGGGTCTTCATTGGGGGGTAGCAGGTGGATGTCATACATCTCAGCCTCAGTTTTGACCACTGCAGAATCCTGCAGAGACAAACAGTCATACACTCATCAAATGGCTTGCCTCTGTCCTGCTGGTTTCCAGCACACACACTGTTGTGCAGACAGGCTGTACTGCAAAGCATGACAAGAAGTCATGTGCTAATTAGCTCAGCAACAACAACTGCTGCTACCAAAGGAAAAGACCAAGATCCCAGAGGTTGATAGCCTGCAGGACACAGCCATCTATATGCGATGGACATTTGACAGTGCACAACTTACTGATGCAAGGGCTATCATCCAGGACATTGAACTCTGGTTTACTTTCTCACCCCAAGGACAGACACCACTGCTTGCTGTGTCAGCTCATCTTGCCGAGCTGACTTCAATATATATGTCGCATTCATGAATCCTGTAAAGGGGTTGAAGCTGTTGTGGATCTTCAGCTGTGCGGCATTCAGGTCTGGCTCAATAAATGCCTTGTACATTGGGAACACAGTGTCTGTGATCTGTTGTATGATCTCCTCAGGGCCCTGGCCGCTGCGGTTAATGTCTCGCAGAACACGTTTGACCAAGTCAAAGTGGACACCACCTAGACGGATGAAAACAAACAGCTGTTGATGCCTCAAGTGCAGGACACCGGGGTCGCTCTGACCACTCAGACATAAAAGACATGCAGCAGCAATGAGCAGAACCTCAGCAGCACACACAAGATGTAAAGCAGTGAAAGCGACCTTGCATGCAACTCGAGACACGTTGTGTGACTGCAAACCACACCTGTGATGCTGACGCGGAGATCCAGCAATGGCTTCAGGCGTTCACTTAGAGCATAGATGCCCTCAATAATGACCACCCGGCTTTCAGGTACAGGCACAGTGTTGTAGGCAACCCGCTTACTCTGCTTGAAGTCGTAGATGGGAACCTGCAATGTACCAGCAGGGCATTTCACACAGCCAGGGTGACTGACTTGGTTTATCCCTACCCGCATACAAGAGGCTGAAATGCATGCTAAGATGCGACAAGATGCAAACACAACACTGCTCCAAGGTCAAGGAAACCGCTTACATCTGCTGGTTTTCCAGACTTCAGATCTGTGAGGTTTTGCATGAGCAGGTCATAGTCTGTCAATCTGGGGTCTGCAGGAACCAAGGGTGAAGGGGCAGAAGCAGAGTAAGTACATGAAGAAGGCCACAGTCACATGGGTTACTGTTGCATGACAGTAGTATACTGCAACTTCATGTGATCCAAGCCATGGACAGGATGTACCATTTGACAAACACCGAGTCTGCCGTTACCATACCTACTGCCAGAGTATTTGCATATACACATCTCAGAGCTTACCATCAAAATTCTCATCTACAAGCTTGCTTGCATCGTTGTACATGTCCATGCTGATTATGGCTATGCCAGGCATGAAGTCCTTCACCTGCAGGAACCCAAATCAGCTCAATTGTACAGTAAAGCACAATGCAGGATTACAGCTGCAGGGCTTAAGCTAACCCTGCTTGCCGCAGCAGCTATGCACCTGTGCAAGGTGACTTGTGACTCTCGGGTGATTACAGACAACAATCTGCAGAACTGGATCCAGCCTGTCTGACTATGCCAAGAGTCAAACCGCCTGGCTGCCAACATGTTTTGTGTAAGCTTGGATTGGCGACTCGTCAACTGCAAAGCAGTGATGGCCAGTGCCTGCCAATTAGTATGCTTGCTGAGCAGACTGACCTTGTGACTGAAAGCTGTCTTTCCACTCCCACTGGCACCCCCAAGGCCAACCAGCACAACCCCTTCATTGTGGGCCCGCAGCAGCTGCAGCGCCCGAATGAAAACATAGAATCCCTGCATACAACCACGCCAGGCGTGAGAAAAGCATGCAGCAGGCACAAAAGATAAAATGATAGTTGAGTGGCTGCTTGTGGGGGATCCCTGCTACAACTCCTGACAGTGCTGGTTGATAAAGGTTACTGGTGGCTTGATCCCCTGCTCGTGCAGGATTGAATGGGTGACCAATGGCAGTGTATACAGCTGCTGCGTTATAACTTGGAAGGATCCTAATCCACGACTGCATGGCTGCAGAAGTCCTGTTTCAGCTGCTGTTGGTGGTTGCTCTTTGCTGGTTCACCTTGTCAAAAGTCAGCTCATCATCAATAGGCTTCAGGGTGACGCGTGTACGGCCATCTTTGGTCTTGACCTTTTGCAACTCCAACTTCTCTTTCAAAAGTCCCTGTCGTTGCAAACACGAGCAGGCAGGAGAGGTCCCATGACAGCTGGACTAGGGTGACTGTGGGAGAGAGCCGGCGCAGCTGGCAGGGGTGGCTATTGCTATTACCCAGAGCTACATGTGCAGCTGATATCGCACTGTAACTTGGGCAAGAAGGCAGGGAGGCCACTAAATCTTGGTAACCAAGCATAGCTATCACCAAATGTTGGGAAATCTATCTGCTTGGCCAGCCAAGACCTACCATATGAAGCTACAGGTTGAGTGCCCAAGAGGCAATGCACATAGAGCCTTCCTAACAACATTCAGCAGTGTACAGCGTTTACAATCAAAATCTACTGAACACAGCAGCATACTTAATCTCTCGTTCTCTGCATATCAATACATGCAATCCATGTCATAAGCTGCCAGCTCATGACCAACCCTACCTTATTGCGACCCTTGGGGCGGTCGACCTGCCCTGAAGCTGCACTCATCCAAGATCTCACACCAGACAGATCGCTTTCTTGATCCGATCTTGCCCTCTTCGAGCTTCAATGAAGTAGCCGCGTCGTTGGATGTTCAAACGTCATGTTCAGGCCGCACCACACTGAAGTCGTACGGTGCTCAGAGCAAGCACGAGGTACAAAGAAGCTAGTGTCGTGCTCAAATGGTGGCTTCCCGGACTACTTGCAACTTGCAGCAGTCTAAACCCGACAAGAAATACTCTCCTACTGGTTCCTGCCCATGCCTGGTTTCTTGGTTTGGAGTAGCTCATCGTGCATGTGAAATGCTGTCGAACATGGACAGCGCTCTTGCACACGTTTGGTGACAGCGCACCGCAGTGCAGTGGTTCCAACCAATCGCATTTGTCTTGAATCTAACCCTGAAGTAAAATAATATAATGCTTGCACATTTGCTGCGTAACTCTGCTATTGGGAGACCATGCTTATGGGCACCGGCATCGGTCATGGTCACTTCCCGCATGTGCTCTGCAATGCGACCTGATGACCTAAGAGGAAACAGCAAGACGTTTGATGTCTGGGACCAAGTAAGCCTGCCACGGCAAGCAGCTTGGCGAATGCGGGCTGTAGGGGTCGACTCTTGTTTCGGTCAAGCTCATAGTAGCATGCTCAACATCCGAGGCAGCGCATTAGGCCTACAGATGGCACTATCACGTTGTTAAGCTCTTGAGGGGGCACTACCACTGCACCGCTTGTACATGGCAGTACTTCCGTTGCTGCCGAAAGGGTATCCTTGCCATCACGTGCAGCCTCTGCTCTGGGCTGACTTGACGCCAAGCAGCTGTAACGTCCAGGATAATGTATTGTAATTGGCGTTATGCTGTCAAAACGGTGCGACTAAGTGCACTGTCTCCGCACAGGTGCACTGATGCCACTCACCAGGAATGCTGCTGCTTTTCTGCATTCATCTGTTTACCCAGGTGCTCCGTTCGGCTCAGAGTTCCCCAGAGAAGTTGCGTGACATTGTCGACACATTGACAAAGCACTGTGTCATCGTGAGTGACAATCAACACAGATGCCATGGCTTGCTAAGTCACACGGCACGCAGCTACCAGCGTCTGACAACCCACTGCAGCCTTTCGTTGTCTGCCTGGAATAGTCTTTAGCCATGGCATCAAATCAACCAGCAAAGCAGCTTGAACACCCTGTGCGTCACCAGTATGAGAGGTCTACTTCTTTTCAGCCTCACAAGTGATCTTTCCCTGTGCTGCCGCTGCATTGCAGACCAACACAGCGCCCCCCTTGGACTCGTATAACGAGCTACTGCGCATTTGCCATGTGCAGTCAGACTTTGCATCCATACAGAAGGTCAGATAACAGACCGCAGCAGATGGACTTTATACGCCGACATCTCAACACCTGCATAGCCCAGCAATGGCAGCTGTGTTCCTGATCACATTGCAATGCCTTGTTCTGCTGCCAGCAGTTGAGACGCTCAACTTTCCTTGCAATGAATGAGTGTACGCTTGCTGTGTGCTGTTCCACTTACTTAGAATTGCAGCACTGACTGACATCTGCTTGACGTTCTTCATTTACCGTTCTGCAGTTGGTGCACATGGGCTACACAGTCAATATGCACTTTGACAACACAACACTGCAACGATTTCACAGCTCATTCAATTTGGAGAGCTCCCACAACTACTTTGCACACCCCTTTACTGGTCTAGCCAGCAACAGCAGCAGCAACACAGTAGCTGGAGCTGGGGTAGAAGCAGGTGCAGGTGTCCATGGAGGGTACAGTGGTACAGATTCAGTGCAGAGACAGCAGCACCACCACCACCAGCAGCAGCAGCATGGTGTACCACCTGGTCACCCCCAGCAGCAGCAGCAGCAGCATGCACCCAGGACCTGGCAGGTGTACGGCAAGCCAGGCACACATGGTGGACGAATGGACGACTGACAGCCAAATGATAGCATTCCTGCAGAAACAATACTGTTGTATGCAAGAAGTTTTTGAAAATTGTTTCTGGCTCAGCATAGATGCGAGGCGATTGCAGGCACCTCTGGAGTAACAGTGTATGGTAACTGACAGCTGTGCACAGCTGTTGCTCGCCTCCAGCACACAATTGCTGTTGCAGTTGACTATCCTGTGCGCTGTTCTGTAGCACGTAAGCATTGCTGAAGTCACAAGCTTCTCTATTGATGGGGTCATGTGACGACAACATGCAATGGGCCAGTCACATGTATGCACACATATGTTGTCTGCAGTCCTATTGACAGCGGTCTCACATGTTGATGCCGTGACCTGTTTGTACCTTGTAGCTCTATGGCTGTTTTGTTCTGCATCAGCAAGGTTGAGGTTTGCTTCACAAGTTGCATATGATCATAATGGTACTGATCAGCGACACAGTTGTATCCCCTCAATCCAAGTTTGTATAGTATATTGCCAGGTTATCTGTCTATGCTCAGGCTGGTCAACACCACACAAATATCCCAAACCCTGGATTTTTGGCAGTTTGCATCACAGCAGGTTTAGTATACAACCTGCTGTGTCTGCATGGACTATGTACGTTTGCATTTACTTTTGTTGACATTTTCATTGACTGCACTGAGCATGACTCTGATCAGGGTGCAAGTTTTGATGTACAGATTGTCCTGCACAGATCGGGAATACCTGATAATTCGGAGCCCAGGGGTGCTGCTTCAGTCATCGGAATGAAAGACTTGAGCTGACTTGACTGATCATTGCGGATTTTGTCTAGTATGTTGGTGGCAGCGTGAACTGTGATATGCACAGGGCGCCTGTCCTCTTGTCATGCAGCGTGTTTGCTGCTTTTGGGCGTAGTTAGAGTGATCAGCAGATGATTTTTGCCATTGCTGTAGAATATGTACTAGTTGAAGGTAACGGCTGGACTCGCGTCTCAATGGGAGGCAGGCACCTGTCATGATGAGGTTGCTTGTTACCCATACTCATATCAGAATCACAAATGACCAGCTTCATAAGCAGCAAGGGTACACTTTGCTATCACTGCTGGTTCTACTGCAACTGTAGTTAAGAGCAGAACCAGCTCCGACTGAGTCAACGTGCCACGTTAGTAACTGCAGTTCCTTGGTTAGAAGGCGAGCTACTGTCTTGCCAGTGGATGATGGAACAGCCGGGATGGCTGCATAAACGGCACCCGCACCCTGCAGAACAAACAGCAGAGCATAATCATGGTGAGCAGCAGATACAGGCCTATGCCTGCTGGTGCTGTACTACAGGTAAACTGGTTGGGATCAGTCGTAGAAGGTTTGGAGCCTGCTACATGTCCCAGCTGCTTCTTCGGGTGGCGGCCCCTTGGGAGCAGCAGTTGCTTGTTTATCAGCCAGGATTGCATTCACTTTGCTGCATAAGCCAAACTTTTTTTCATACAGGCCTATGCCTGCCTGTAGTGCAGGGGCAACAGAACTAAGCGCGGGGTTGGTGCACTGCAGAAGACCACAAATAATTGGCATAGCTTGTTGTCAATAACACCCATGAGGATGTGGCAGCACGCTGCAGCATAGCAGCATCACACCGCGACAGAGATGCACCTTCCCCTTGCACCCGGTGATGCAATATCAAAAACACGCAGCAATGAACCAAGAGGGTTAACAAACAAACAAGCAAACCCGCTCCGGCCATCAGGCCTTGGGCAACTGGGTTAATACTGCTCATGAGAAGGGTCTGTCAGCGCATTGTGAAGTTTCTCACAGGTGACAGAGCCATGCCATGAACTCGTCATCCAGAGAAACTTCACATTGCGACGACAGACCCTTCTCATGAGCAAAATTGCAAATGCCCAAGGGCAGTATGGCTGGAGCGGGCTTGCTTGTTTGTTTATATCTCACATATGCTGTACATGTCATGGGCATCATCTGTACATAAACTTGGCTGCCTTCAGTGCTTTTCAGCAAGGTCTTGCTTGAACATCTCGTACACAGCCCTGATCCTGGCCAGATGTGCCTTGTCTCGCGAGGACCCGGGCACTGGTCGCCAGCTGCTACTACGCTTGTGTGGCGCTGTGACGAGAAAAGCATTTGGCAGAACCTGCACAGACATGGGAAGTGGTACGCAGCAGCAGATGCACTGTGGCATGTAAAGCGCCCACTGATTCCAGCCACCTTCTGCAATTCTGCATACGTATGCATACTTGTGTGAACTACTGCCATTATGCTGGCACTGCATAACTTTGACATCCGTGCCAATGCAGGGACCAGCGGATGCTTCAGTGTTGGGCATGATAGAATTTCAAGGTGCTGGAGTTACATTCATGAGATCTGCGCTACAAGACTCATCTACACAACTGCCCTGTCAGCACAAGAATTGTATCCTGACCCGGGGTCTCTTCTGCTTACCTTGAACGTATATCCCAAGGTGTTCATATGCCAGGCGTGCTGGACCTTATTCAGGCCATATCCCCTGAACCTCTCATCATATGCTGGTAGCTGCTGCTTCACAGCAATACCCTGAGGCTCAAAGAATTCAACATACTGCACCTCATACACCTCTTCTGCTGCAAGCCATTCTTGTACATCTATTGGTTGCTGCCTTGGTGCAAACACCCCGCAGTGAAAGGGCTGCACGCTACCAGCAGCCAATGCTGCTGCTAGCTCTGCTTTATTCTTGGGGATGTCTGCATGCTCTCCATCAGGTAGCTCTTGTTGCGTGTTCAGCTCAAATACTGGCAGCACTAGCATCACAGGTGACTTCTGGCTGCTGTCCTGCTGCTGTTGTTGCTGTGTTGAAGGACTCTGTGTCAGCTGCTGCTGTTGATGATGTACGTCAATGCCCAGAAGCTGCAATGTGCCAGGTTCTTGCAGAATTTCTCGTAAGCTTAGACTAGGAATGAGATCTGCATCTGCTGTGAGGACTAGAGGTGTGTCTGCTTGCTGCAGTGCAAGGTTCCTTAGCGTGTTGATGGGGTACAGCTGGTCATAGCTGGTTGGGTCTGCAGCACCAGTGTCAGCAGCTCCTGCAGGTCAACATGACAGAGTTAGACGTCACTGCAAGTTCATGCTAGGAATGCATGGTATCAAAAGGTCGGTAACCGGCTGCAAGTGGTAGTTTTTACTGCTTGTAGTAGGTAGAGCGTAGATGATTGTGTCAGACGTGCTTCAACAGGAAGCAGTTCGCTGAAGTGCACTGAACTAAAGTGCTGGGCGTGCCCCACAGGGTGTTTGTTGGCAGTAAAGCCAGGAATGCAGGAGATCTTGAACGCACATACCTGATTGATGCAGTGCCGATGCCCCCTCTCTGACAAAGTGATTTGCATATAGGGCTGACACCGTCACATGTTGTGTTGGATGCTGCTGTGTGTACTGGCTGTGGTATGAGTGAAGCAGCTCTTCAGCAGCTCTCGCTGTCTGTGATGTTCTGGGCGCTGGGATATATACGGCAACTGAAACTGGGCCATTCCATGATGC
Organism: Coelastrella sp. M60; assembly: GCA_001630525.1. Taxonomy (NCBI): domain Eukaryota; kingdom Viridiplantae; phylum Chlorophyta; class Chlorophyceae; order Sphaeropleales; family Scenedesmaceae; genus Coelastrella; species Coelastrella sp. M60. The sequence goes on along the minus strand of LWCB01014385.1, from coordinate 2,079 downwards.
TGCAGAACAGACAAGACACGCTGATGAGATTCAAGCCCACATATTGATAACTTCAAAATAGGACTGGTATTTTCTAAGCAGCATTAGCAGGCACAAAGGACGGGAGTTGAGGGGGGTCAATTCAGTCCTTGAAGCAGACTGCCGGAAAGACACCTAAAGTGCTGCTGTGCTGTGTAAGTAGTCACCTGCTTGCTGTGCAAAGCGAGGCCATCTGTCCAGAGAGCATTGGGTTGCAAGGGTGCAATAGTCCTGTACTGCTGGACATCTGTGGCACTCGTACAGAGGGGCTTGCTGTTCATAAGCTATGACGGCTGCACAGATCTGATTCGAACAGCAAAGAGCACCGAATGTGCGCCGTGTGCAGCGAGGAAAGGACAAGCAGTCCCGTGACAGGTGGCGGGGTTGCAGTTGCAGGGGGCCCATATGCCACTCTGTCGCCTCGGGCAGGAGTTGGCAATCAACAAAGGTAATATGTAACTTCAATGCATGTGTGAGCTCATACGCCATTGGGTCCAGCAGTTCTGATGCGGTCACACCAAGAACACCGTGACGTTCCTGTGACCGCCACATCAGCAGCGATTTCCGCTTGACTTGTGGTATTGTTTCCACTGATCATCGTCCTGTGGGATGAGATCAGAAATTGGCACAAAAATCCGCACAAAACATAAGCACTACAGGCAAGTTCAATCGTTTGGCGCTCTATCGTTGAAAGCCACGCCAAGTTCATCTCGCCAGTACAGCCTTTGATCATCATTCACAACTATAGCACCAGAAAGATCATCATATAAGTTGTCCATGCAGCTGCTTCAGCGTGGTGCACATCCAATTGTATGCAGCGCAGCAGCCAGCAGGACCAGGCAACTGACCAGGCGTATGGAACGCCGCTGGCGCCAAGGACAAGCAGGAATAAAAGACAGTCCTATTAAACGTTACCTAAGCAGTGCCCTCGCATTGAGGGACCAAGCAGTGGAGTCAGCTTTAGCTCTAGCACCCAGCCTCAGTGAACTCAATCCATCAGAAGTGCAGCAAGTTGTGGACCAGAATGTACGTCTGCTAGGCGCTGTAGCTCCTACCGCGAATGCTGTAAAAGGCATTGTTTTGAGTAACCCAGGACTGTTGACAGCACCTCTGCGAGCGTGGTTTGATTTCTTAAGTGAGTATGGATTGGATGCCAGACAGTTTTGGCAGTTGCTGCGGCACCACCCAAGCCTGGTGTTGCAAGGATCAGTTTTTGCAGGTACGTGGCTGATAGATACACAATCTGTCAACCAGCAGTTGTTGTGCCTCACTGTATTGCCCCAGTGGTGAGGGCCAACCTGGTATGATGTGGTGATGCATAATGATAACAGTGTTGCAACCACGAGCAGGCAACTACAGCAGTTGCCGTGCGTGTAACAGCAGTTACGGCCACTGCTATATGATCTGAGCACGCTATCTATGTGCTACTGCTGTTTCATCGCAGCTGGCAGTGCCATTCTGTTTCTGAAGGCGATTGGCTGGTCAGATCTGGAGATAACAACCACCATCATTCCTTTCCATGCAGCCATATTACAGGTGAAGCGGCTCTCCTATTCTTTTCAACCAATGATTTGATCCTGTTCCAAAGCAGATATGCCTGCACATGCTCTGCTGCAGGTTGTTCATGGCCATGTTTCTTCATGCTGTGTGCAGCTTGTTCTCATACAACCCAACAATTGCATTGTGCACTGCTCTGTGGCTGCAGGGTGATGTAGAAGCTCAGCTGCAGCCAGTGTTGGAGTACCTGGTGCAAATCAGGGGGCTATCCCAGCATGCAGCGCAGCAGTTCCTACATGAGCATCCCTGGGTGCTGTATGCAAACAACTATCAAAACCAGATACAGCAATTGCTCTGGAAGCAGCAATTGATGAGGCTGCAGTGTTTGTGACGCCTACTGCAATTGTGTATAGACAGTATCAGCACGTATTCCCCCAGTCTCAAACAAGAAAGCATGTCTTTGCAACTGGCAAGGTTGGCTGGTGTGGAATTGCTTCACCTCCAGACTTCTTCATGTCGTTCCATCATTGGTGCTGTGTGCAAAGATGTGCAGTTGTTGAGCTG
>LWCB01014382.1:0-13128 GCA_001630525.1 Coelastrella sp. M60 | reverse complement strand
GCACACCCGACACAGGTGGCCTGTTGCAACGTCTCTGCCGCAGCGCCACGTCAGCCAGCCTGCTACAAAGCAGCTGACCGGATCGGCGTCACAGCTCAGCCCAATCCTTTCAAACTACTGCTTATTGGCTGGTATTGCGCTGCTGCTGTTGACAGGTTGCTCACAAGCTCTATAAGAGGGACGACAACTGCTGCTGAACAGCAGACCATAACAAAGACAAGAAGCTTGCAACTGTCATACCACTTACTGCTGCTGCCGCTGCTGCAGCCTCCAAACGCTTGGCTCTGGCCTCTTCTTCCCGTTGCTGCTGTCGCTGCCGCTGCCGCTCTGCAAGCAGCTTCTCTTTGACAAGGCGCTGCTTCTCCCGCTCCGCCCTCTCTGCTTGCTCTTTCTGCAACTTAGCAGCAGCTGCCTTCAGCTCACTGCTGAACATGATGCACCTGTGATGGTGCGGTCACCTAGCACAAGCAGCAATGCGGACCAGACATTCAGTGTGGGAGTCCCAGATGATGAAAAGCCAACAGCTTCCACGGCAGTTTGCTGTTGGGTGGCCGACGCACAGTGGCATGTCTGGCAAGAGTCTCAGTGCTGCCTTGTGCTCCTACATCCTGTTGCTATCATGACACAACACGAGTTGTCTATGCAACATGGCAACAACAATTGAGATGCACAAACGTGTTTACACGTCTACACGAATTGTAACTGGAGTATCCATCTTTCAAGCTATACCACCAGCTGAACTAGGCATGTTTGAGTTGCATTATGGCGGATAAACCAGCTCAGTACAGTACTGCATGCATCCCTTGCTGTGCTGGTGGGTGCCTGGAGCGACTGTGGCTGCTGATACACCACAAAAAGGCACCTACTTTATTATGGAATTGGCTTCAGCAGCGGTGTTTCAACCAGCTGAAGCCAGTACAATATCACGTTATGCTTGCATGCACTGGAGGTCGCAGAGAGATTCAGAACGTCCAAACCACTGTCTATGCTCAAGTAACATGTAGCAGATGTTTTTGCTGCATCTGTTGGGTAACGAGGGGCTATCAATTGAGCAATGACCCTCCTCAAGAAGTGTGAACGGTTTGGGACTGACAGTGATGACTGTAACTGACAAACAGTGCTCGCGTTCTACTTCAAGCCTGCAGCATACGTGCTTCAGTTGTGCCAGGTGTGCTGCACTGATCTGCTACAGGCGTGAGTGATCCCTAGCGCAAGGTGCAGCGGTCAAGTAGCAGCAGCAGTGTACCTTAGTTAGCGTCACGCACAACCGGTAGCGCTGATTGAACATTATGCCCACCTATATAAGAGCGTACTAAAGCATCTACATGAGCACCAAGTGGCTATGCAGTGTTGAACAGCATCACAGATGAAATGATGAAGACACCCTCCTGCAGCATGTGGTAGTCACCAAAAAAGCCAGGGGCTGTGTCGAAGGCAGGCAACCTGATTCAGGGCAGCATGGGTTTGATGAAGATACTATGAAGGCATGAATACTGAGCAGCACTGAGCTACAGGGGATTGCAGGGGTGGTGACTCTGATGGCCAGCTTGGCAGCTGCATAGAAGACAGGCCATGCTACTTGCGCAGTGGCCTGCCTCTGCACACTGGATACTCAGCTCTTGTACTAGCAGACATATCGCCCTGCACCAGTCGCATTGCGGGGTTGCACAGCAGGAATTGCAGCATGGTCGCTTGCATTCTTACTCGGCCAAGTCGGCTGCCACAGTACCCCATGCAGCAAAGAAGCAGCAAGGGCAGCCTCCAATACCCGCAACACGCAGCCAGCTTCAACCAGACCCAACAGCTGACGATTTGGACCTCTTAGCCGCGCAAAGTTCATTAGTGTTGTCGCACAGCAGCAGTCCTGTTGGTGCAAGCATAACCCCAACTCATAATCCTGTGCACGCTGCAGCTGTCACAGCAGCGAAACCTGCTGGTCGTAGGCAGCAAACTGCGACAGCACCAGGGTGGTTCGCTGCCGCAGAATTAGGGTCAGGGCCAGGTCAGTCGCGTTTCACTGCAGCTGACAAACTGCAGCTGACAGAAGCAGAAGCCAAAGACATAGCCAAGAGGCTCAGGAAACCACAAAAGCCGCAACCAAGGCTGCCAGTGTTGCGTATCTTTAGGTAAGTTTATCCACTGCTTATAACAGTTGAACAGGACTGCCCCATGTGCTGTGCTGCTGGCACCTCTCTGATGCTCTCGTACAGCAAACATGTGGGTGCCATGGTAACGCTCACTAGGTTCTCTCCAGGTTGCGGCTTTCCAGCATGTGTGCATTGCTGTCCTGCTTCAGCGACGGGTCCTTATACACCTTGATGCAACTTCACAAAGGCTGTCTGTGCTGCTTACTCTCTACCCTCAGGTACGGCATTGATGATCTGAGCTTGTACAAGGCCATTGACTCTGCTGGTCTAGAAGGCAGAGTGGTGGTGGTGGATGTTGCTGAGTTTGCTGATGCTGTTGTCACTACAGCCAGGAAACGTACAGGCAGAAATGTCAATCAAGCAGTAGCCAAACGTATAGCAGCAGGTGCTGGTGTCCCATGCGTTGTTCTGAAAGCAGTGTCAGCACAGAGGCTGCTGGAGTCTCTTGGACCATTGCTGAATATCTCAGCAGCAGAACGAGCGGCGTCAGGTATGCAGCAGGCTGAGCAGAGTACACAACAGCAAGAAGCATTAGATTCAGTTGCGCGATCAGCAGCTGCCCCTTTACACAGTGTTGGCCCCAAGCTGCTGCAACTGGAGGGCTCTGAGACGGATGGAAGTGCGGAATTGCTGAGACTGCTGTGGGGTCCTTCAGCTGCTGCATCAGGGCCTCAGCCAGGTACAAGCAGTCTGAGGAGTACAGCTAGCAGTGTCTCAAGTACTGCTGCACATTATGAGGCAGAAACATATCCCAGGTGGCATGCCTGGCAAGCCTCTCAATCAGCAGCAACCCAAGAGCTTCTGTGTGCATATGTCAGGGACACTGACGTAGAAGATAGCCGAGAGTACATGCTGCATCCCAATCCAAATGCACGGGCAGGTGAAAGGCATAAGCTGTTTAAGCCATTGCGACACAGCTCCAAGATTAGGCGGAAGCGGTTGAACAAGCACCTGGCTGAGCGACAAGCTGACTGGTAGTGCCCTGTTTTGAGCAGTGACAACTACTGGGTAACAGTGTCTTGGGGGTTCAGTACAGTACATCTCATCATGTGTAGGGCAGTTGAGGCTTGAGGAGTTGCTAGCTTGGTGGCTACTTCAGCTTTCTAGCAAGGTGCAGTTCGTAGAGGAGCCTGGTAGCCAGCTGGACGTCAATCTGCAGCACGGCAGTTGGGGTAAAACAGAGGTGCTTGTCCACTGCTGATGCTGCTGCTGCAAGCGAGACAGCACTACTCTGGCAAAGCAGATACTGTGTTTGCACAAGGACTGAGGCATAGCAGGATGAAATGCTGACCAAGCAATACCGTTCATACAAGGAGTATGCAGAAATCAGTGACCACCTTGGATACTGCCAGCACTGTAGGAGTCCACTGTTCAAGTGGACTTGGGACAGCACTTGGGTTCAGAAGCATACCTCCACGACTTGATGACACAGCTCTGGGTGGCGGCCCCAGTGCATATCATTCAGCTGTATCAGGCATCTTATTCCAATCATTGTACATTATGGTTGCATGGCTAACTTGTTTACTGTTCAATCTAGGCAGTTCTCTTGATGATGGCATTGCATTTTTGCCGAGCCCTCTTATTAGCGCATGCACATATGTATCATCTCTTATCGCATGCCAGTGGCTGGCACCTGACGTTATCTAGTCCTGTTATTTCTGACAATTCAACAGGTTTGTTTTGTGATCTGCCAGTGGGCACCCTGCAGTTGTCGTGAGCAGGTACACGTGTCTCTTTGCATTGCATTACTGATATACTTGCTCCGTATGAAAGTCTGGCAGTCTTACGTACGCGCAGCTGTCCAGCATATGTCAGGCAAGAGCCATGAACAGCATGTGCACGGTTGCGTTCGTACGAACAGGGTATCACCCTGAGGCAAGGGAACCTGTTGTAGCCTGAGATAAGACGTATGCAGACCTGCTTCATCTTGCAAGCTGCAACCTGATGCTGCAAATGCGTGTCTGCCGTAAAGCTACGACATCGTCTTCCCCGCATCATATGCGGCATCTGAAAGTGAACGAGGGCAACACGTTAAGCTGCTTTGAATGCACAAAACGTGCGTATAAGCAGTTGTTCTGTACTTAATGTTGTCGCTATAGCGTGGCAAATGTTGCAAGCGAACCAGTGACAGAGTCCCAGCGGGACTAGGGGTTAGCAGCTAGCGGATGGCCACCGTGATTGTAGACATACAGTATGTACTTTGTGTCCTCGGTCCAGTGATAGCACCACCTGGAAGCCGAATGTTGTGCTAACGGTCACTGTTGCCTTAACAATGTAGTCGTCAGAGGCTTGGGTCTATGCACTATCCAACAGACACTCATAGTGTCTTTACAACTTAGAAGCACCTGCTGCGTTCATGGGTCTGGGCGTGATTTCAAACCCGACACGGCAGCTAGGTGCTGATGGTTGACAGACAGACAGTGATTAGAGCTATTCGACATGTCTTCAGTGCGGGCGTTGTACATGTATGACAACGAGCGGCTTGTCGTTGACGTGGCCAACAGTGTGTACTCCATCCGCAATCGTATACAGCCAGCAGGCATAAGGCATCTATGGAACAGTCTTAGCAACTTCATATCGGTATCTATAAAGTCTCACAAGGTAGACAGGCTGCCCAGAGGTTGCCTGCTGTGTTTGGTGGTTCCTTCTGTCAGCTTGCTCCTGTGTCAATCTGCAGGGTGTCCTGCTCCCTACGCTGGGTACATTCATAGTTGGCCAGGCGTTGGAGGACAGATATGCCACCTACAAACGTTATAGACCTACTTTCAGCTTGCTGGAGGGACGCTTTGGTGGCATCTCTCAAGAAAGGAGCAGATACCGGCTCTTGAGTGAGTATCGTTGTTGCTGTCTTCCAGCTGTTTCACGATGCGTTTCTCCAAATGGAAAGTGCAAACGCTGGTGTGCTGAACCCTACTTTGCATGCAGACCGGGGTGCTGTGGTGCAGCTGAATTACCAGATGATTGCACAAGATGCGCGCATGCACAGGTCTATCGTACAGCGGGTGTTGACGGAGTTACTACAGCGGCTTGCGATGAACATCGTGGCTGGGGCTTCCATAAAGGTGTGGAATGGGGCAATGGTTGCGCCCTGCAACAATGCAGTGTTATGACTGGTCACAGCATGGTGGCATGTGACACCTTGAGGTGTACACACAACTGCTTTGGCTTGTCCTTTGTGCTAGTGCATAAACGCATATGCTGTTGCACTACATACATTGCTATCTCAAGCAGCTGCCAAAGCAAAAGACACAATGAGAGCATGGAGTTTCACAGTATATCCAGGCCAATCACGTCACGGCTAGCTGACAATGCAAGCGCAGTGTAGCATCATGAGCCTGTGTCTCGTCGTGCTTACAGAGTCGGTGATCATACCGCAGGTTCACTTTCCTGGTGTTGGTCACCTGGTACGCAACAAAGCCGGTCGTATTGAGTTCGTCTTTGACCCTGTGCTGGTGGAAACCCTTGAGCTGGGCCTGGGACCAGTAAGTAACCGAACATTGTTGTTAGCAATCTGCTCTCTAAAACATTGTTCTGTCTTTGACTTCTGCGTCTGGCTCCGATAAGTTTGTCAACATGAACTGCATCAAGCACACTCATAGCCTCACAAGCTGTTGTCATCTGTGCTGCAGTCCCAACCTTGCTGGAGCATGGGCTATGACGCACAGTCAGTTGTGTCCAGGTGATACGTGTGGTGTAGTGGAATGTAGTTGCAGCTGTATTGGCTGCTACATCTGCTTTGAACTGCTTTGAGAAGTCAACAGCAACACAGCTGCTGTAGCATGCACTCCAGCATTGACACTGCAATCTGCAGAGGCACTGCACCTGACTGTTCAACACATGTCTAAGCTGCAGGAAGTGACATTTGCGTGCCTGCCGATGACGCAGGCCACTCAGCTCAAAACCCTCAGCTGCTGCAACAGCAGCTGCTGCTGCAGCCGCAGAAGCAGATCCAGTAATGATGGTTCCTGCAGCTCAGGGTGGTATCAGTCCAGAAGTTGCTGCTGCGCCAGTGCTATCACAGCAGCTCCAGCCTGATGCGCGAATGACTTCACCTCTACACTTACGCCCAGTCAGTCCCTCACCAGTGCAGCAGTATGTGGAATGCTTGCATGTGTTGACAAACCTCTGCAAGCAGACAGACAGGTGAGTGACTGGCTTGCATCATGTGTGGTGAGGACCCAACCAGATTGCGCATAGGGCCACTGGTTGCATGCATACGCCTTACCCATGCCGGACTCATGCTGAAGCTGTAACACCTGGTGGCAATGTGAACTGCAATCATGCTCGTCCGCAGGGGCCAAGTGGGTGCAGTGCCGCGTGCTCAGCTGGAAAGCTGGCTGCAGAACAACTGCAGGCCTCTGCTTGCTGCTGTGGATGGAGCAACAATGTTGGACCTCCTGCTCAAACACACCTTTGGTGAGCAGCTATCGCATGTTGGACGCCGATGTGCCTTGCTGCTAGCCAGGTTGCTGCTGACCAGCCAACAGTCTACATTATCCTGCTAGTGGTGGTCATTGTTGTTGAATGACTATGAGCATGATATAAGCACTTTATGTATTGCCTGCAACATGCAGCAGCTCACAGTAAACAGCAGCTAACACTGACCATATCCTTGTTCAACATATCTACAGGCACTACAGGTCGCTTTGTGCAGTACTCCAGCTTCATCGCGGACCTAGAAGACTTGGTGATGGCAGGCGGCACGCCACAGGTATGCATGACAGATGCAGCACATTGCTATGCATCCTTGTCATCTGAGAGCCTACAGATCCTGTTCGTCTGCTAGTGCTGGCTTTGTTCAACAAGCACCCCAGCCGGAGAGAGATACGGCTACGTCACGCATGCCCTGCAGGTATTGAGTACTGCTGCAGCAGAGGAGGCAGCTGCAGCTTCAGCCTATCCCTCTGCTGCTCCCTCACCAATGCCGCCAGTTGCTGCTGTACCAGCTCAGCAACGTCCTGCATGGCCACCAGTGCAACAAGACACTGTTGAGACCCCGCGGCTGGCACATACGGGACCAGTATCACCCAGTCAAGCAGATTTGGTTGCTGGTCCGCCACAGGTGGGTGCTTCAGCACAATACAGTCGTACACTTGGCACTTGATGCTGCCTACACTTCAAGGCCCAGCAGTGCTGCTACATATTTCTTCAATATGCAGGGACGCCGCCCAGCACCACTGCTGGTTGATGATGTTGATGTTGCTTCCGGAGGTGACCTTGATCTGCGGCCTATGACTACTAGTGGCCCGGAACCCATCCCCCTGAACCACTACCTGCAGAACATGATCAGCCCCAGATCCCGCATTGAATACGATGAGTTCAATCGGTATCATTTCAGTAGGCTCAAGCAGGGAAGGGACAAGAGAGCCATCACGCCAAAGGTGAGATTCCACGGCTGCTGGCAGCTGATATGTGGCAGCTGCACTAAGCAAACCAGCTCCTAGGCAACTGGGGTAGCTGTTTTTTTTAGTGATGGTTGCAACGGCTGTGCTGCCGTAGCATGCCGATGCATCGTTGGTGTCGCAACGCATTTAGCAAAGGGGCCAGCAGATCTCAGCATGATAGTCAGAGATTTGACAGAATTGCTTGCTTGCCTGACATGCAAGATGCCGTCTGCCATAGGTGAATGAGGATCCATTGAATAGATCTGAGGCCACTGCCTTCCTTGCTGAGATGAGAAGCCCTCGCTTATCAGCAGAAGTAGCTAGCAGAGCCAGGTCACCTGAGGTGAGTGAAGGTGTATCAAACATTTGCACAGTATCAGTGAAGGTTGTACTCAACGTATCAGCTTTGCATGGTCTGGATTTGGTGCATCACTGGTTGATCCTTTTCCTGCCAGCTTTATGGCAGTTTGTTCGTGTGAAGCTACCACCTTGTGCATGATGTTGCTATAATTCAGCAGAAGCTAGAAGGTACACCATCAATCGCACTCCGAGCGTTGACTTGCTGCTGCCTATTGCAACTGAGGCTGCAGTTGACACGTCCTACTGACAAGATTGACCATGTGGCAGACATCATGGAACATAGAGGCAACGCTGCAGTGCAGGTATGGCTGGTGTCAAGTCAAGACACCTTCACCTCTTGCGTGAGTCTGCATGCCTGCATAGGTGGACTCCAGCAGAATTCACAAGAGTAGCTGATGACCATTGAGCGCAGGTGCAAGGCAGGCTGCTACCTGAGAGCTTTCTAATGATGATTTGTCCACAAGTCCAAAGGGACTTGTTCGCTTGTACAGCACTCATAGCTTCTTTATTTGTGTTGGTGCTGTGCAGGAGCCTTTGTATCCTGCTGTCCTGTCTGATCATGACTTCGCCCGTCTGAGCCTAGACAACAGGTCAGGGAGTAGGGCGCTGACCAAGGGACTGGGCGCAAGTTACAACTTCCATAGCAGAGACCACATATTTGAACAGGGACTTCTCTGAACACAGCACAGATGAAGATGTGCGCAAGCAGTTGTTGCTGAAGCAGTAGGATATATTCTGACAGGAGGCAGAGCAGCAAGAAGACAACAGGGAGCTGCTGACCCTGCGCAATGGTTGCTGTGCAAACCTTTTGAGCGGCAGCCAGCGCTGTTGGCACCCTACTCTACTCCCGCCAGTGCACACCAGCTGCACTGTGTTACTGCTGTGGTCATTGCTTGGAATTTCCTGCCCATGACGCACAAGACATCACAGTCCTGTCTTGATGATGTGATTGTTTGTTGGAGACTTGAGTTGTTGCGACATTGACCCTGACTGGTATATCCCAATGAAGGAGGTGTTAAAACGCTTATCAGTGCCCACCAGATTGAACATGTCATCTTGAGACCCTAAATTTGAGAGTCTTGGAGAGCAGTATATGCAGGCGCACCCACTCAGCTGCCGAATGCCACGGTGCTGGCTGGTGTGCATACGTCAGCTAGGTGCAGCATGGGTTTGAGAATTCAATTGCCTGCTTTTGTTGCAAGACTACTATGTTACTGGCTAGAAAGCCTTGAACTGACCATGACGCATGCGTCATGTGATCATCTTAAGTGTATCTTGCTTGAACCCTACACCTGGCTGCTTATGTTGCGGCAAGTTGACATCCCGTGGCTACAATTGCCCATGACTGTTTGATGGAGTTGCCCAAAAAGTGAAAACATGATCAATGCTGTCGAGTGGCATGCTTTGGCAAGTTGTCACAACTGGTTATCACCAGGTTCAAGTCTAGTTGAACTTCAACTGAATCCTTGAAGGCTTCAACCAGCTGATCAGCTAGCCTAGGCCAGCACACCGTGCCATGGCTAAACTTCAAGGCTCGGAGTGTGCCATCATGATCACATGTGATCACACGTGCGTTACAACACCAAATATGACAGGTCAACTGTCCATACCTCACAACGAACTTCCCGCCGCGGGAAGGTAGTACCTGCACAATCATACTGTGATCTAGTAGACGAGCAACCTTTGCCAATTGAATCAGGCAACAACCGGCTGGGGCAAAGGTCTGCCAAACATTGCGCCAATCAATTTGTGCTGCATGCAATCAGGGCAACACTGTTGCAGAGAGCTGTGCCTTAGGGAAAATGCCATGCGGCTAGAACCAAAACAAGACTGTATCACAAGGGCAGCCATGCCGGCTACCCAACACTTGGTCAGGGCACTAAGGGCCGCTGACAAACATGGCGGCTGGTAGCATGCACTTCACCTATAGGTAGCTAGCTAGCTGCCTGCAGCACACTCATCACGTGCTGAAAAGCAGCATGCGCAGCACGTTGGCCTGCAGTATCAGCAGCAGGCAGGCACCTGACAACAGAGTCTGCAGCTGAGCAATCTTGAGCACTTCAGGGCAGGTTGCAAGTAAAAAAGCCCAGGCAAGCAGAGATGCAATGCCCCTTCATGCACCCAACCCAGGTATGAACAAGCCTCAAATACAATGAGCATTACTGGTGCAGAGTAGCCAGCCTGGCAGCAAGCAAGTCTGCATGCCTACAATCAAATCCTTGCTGCAGTAGTAGTACACCTGCAAAGCGGTAATGCTGTCAGACAGACTGCACCATGGGCAACTTTCTGAACCCTCTCTTGTCTAGCTACCATTAAGGCTTCTGGCTTCGCTGGCGAGCTGTACTATAGTAGCTATTGATAACTATCCATGATACAATACACCAACACCGAAAACAAGAAAACTTCCAGGTTCCTCCGCGCACAAGAAGCCACTCTGATGGCTCATCACTCTCAAACAACATCTACCAGATGAATAATACAACTATGACATTACGAAAAAAGATCGCATGAAACACTCGTGTCAGATACAAAACATGCAGATGGTATCTGTTGGTAAGACAACCAAGTGGATGACCATACGTTGTGCTCACTCAGCCAAACAAGACATATGCACAGCCACAGGATCACAAGAGGACCCAGCTACAAGATGTGACAAGCAGTTACAGAGGCTTGTTGCACAGCTGCTACCAGTGGGAGCATAGTGACCAGCTGGCAACTCATGCTGACCTGGGTGTGGATGGCTCTAGTTCCGCACTATGAGCACCTGGCAATTGAGTATCATCGTCATGCAGAGGCAGCCCATTCAGTGACGAAGCCAAGGCAGCACGAGACGACTCCACAGTTGTTTGACTGCTGAACTGGCTACTGCTAGTGCGGCTGTGTTGCTCCCTGCCTGCATCACTCATACCAGCATTGCTGGCATTGCCATTATTAGTACTGACATCTCGTGCTGCGCGCTCAGCACTTGCAGCTGTACGGCCATAATCCTCACGTCCGGTAGTACTGTGGTCATGATCTTCTTGACTGCTGCTCATGCTTTGCTGTGCTTCAGCCATGACCCAGTCTTCCTGAAAAGATTTCTGCTCCACTCTGTTGCTCCACCTGAAACATCGCTCAAGACTCTCAAACCTGAAGGGCATACATGGCAACGGTTAGTCAGAATGAAGCTGGCTAGGAGAGCATGTAGTATACAGGTGCACAGCTCAGGGCAGGCAGCAGTTTTTGCCAAACTGACTGTGGTAACATCTCTCTTAAAAGATGTACTCCGAGGGCTGGCAAAGTACACAAGCTGCAGTAGGCTTCACTTCAGCTAAGCTAAAGGTGAAAAGTATGCAGGATTGTTCACTTGTTGGTGATGCGGCTTGTGCAGTGCGTTAGCACAATACAAAAACTCCACAATCAGCAGCGTGACCAACACACTCAAGAGCTCTGCAGAGCCTGTCCAGCACCCCCCATACACTCGACAAGCAGCAGCGCACATCTGCACTACTCACCAGTCTGTGGTAAGATCTGCCCTGTTGATAGTCGGCACTGGATTCTCACTCATCCTCACAAACACTGAGTCACCTTTATGCAGTTCCTGCCGCTGCTTGCCATCAAAGCACACCCAGGCACTGGTACGAGCTGAATCTGGTACTCTCAACTCCATCTCTACATAATCTGGCAGTATGATTGGCCTGAAGTTGAGACTATGGGGGCAGATTGGGGTCAGCAGGATGGCCTGGACATTGGGGTGGACCATACTGCCACCTGCTGCAACACTGTAGGCAGTGGAGCCCGTGGGTGTAGCCAACATGATACCATCAGCCTGCGACAGACGAGTATTGCACAATAGCAACAGGTGGATGTGTGAGGAGGAAGGAGGCAGGAATCGTGAGAACGGAGAAGACACCAGCTGGTTGACCTGGTAGCCGTCAAACAGGTGCAAGACTGGTGACGACCAAGCTTTGGTCCATGAAGACCATGCAACAGGGCCAGAGGAAACCGATACAACAGCAACAATGCTTGTTCAAATGAAGACGCTGGATTTTGCTACATAAGAACATCCTAGATTTGAATGTGGTGCTTGCTTTGCTTGTTCTTGCAGTCACTGAACTGGAAGAAGAAGAAAGAAAGCCACTTTCAAATCCAGGATATTCACATGTAGAACACACAAGGGATCCCACATCAGCCCCCCAACTCCCTGAGAATACAACAGCTGCAGCCAACCACACACTGCACAATGCCATTAACCCCACATCCAGCGAATACACACACCTGCACCCTGGTGATGAAGTTCCCACCAATATATGCCTCTATATTGGTGAGGAAGCTGTTGCTGCCTCTGTCCACCACCACCTCATTCAACACCTCATACTCCTGATCAGGCTCAGAGGCCCCAGCACGTACAATAGTGCAGTTCAGCCGCATGCGCAGGGTGATCATGACACCTGAGTTGTTGGAGTTGGGAGGCAGGTCTTGGGAGTCCATGGAGCAGGTGGCCAGCTTCTGGTAGCCGTAGATCACCTGCACGACAACAACATCAGGAAATGAAGGACGCAGCCAGCAGGGAAAACTATGGTCTACATATTCACAGGCCATGCTGCTAGTGTGCTGATAAGCTTTATACTACTATATGAGCGGTTAACATCATGAAAGGGCGCTGACACCGACAAACTGATTTTCCGCCTTTCCATGCCCACACTGCCACTGATGCAAGCCTCCCTGGCGGGGGAACTTTGCAGCTGTTGTGATGCAATCCACATCACTCCTGCTCTATGTGCTGTAGCTGTCTCCTGCAAGCTGACCTGTCTGAGTTCCTTCTTGAAGTCAGGGTATGGATGGTTGGTCAGGAATCCCATGGATCCCAGGTGAAATGACACCACAGGAGGAATATGTCGCTTAAACAGAGAAGAGGCGTGCAGGATGACTCCATCACCACCAAGACACACAACAAAGTCAACATAGTCCGCCAACCTGTGATGTAAAGTGAGGACAAGCAAAGACTAAAGAGCAGGAGCCAAAGTGGAGTTCGTTCTTGGGGTTTCATCATGGACTGCTGCAAGAGCAGGTGGTCAGTGACGCAGTTAAAAGCTGGTTTCTGCAGATGTGGGTATCATGGGCTACTGCAGGAATCCATTGCTTCTTGCACCATCTGGCTACAACCGGCGCATGCTGACGCGTGCTGCGGGCTGTTGCTGTCAGTGAGTCTCACCTGGCTGACTCATCCGGGGTGAAGGTGAACAACCGGTCAGTGG
>LWCB01014380.1:0-18070 GCA_001630525.1 Coelastrella sp. M60 | reverse complement strand
AAGACATGCACCCGCTACCTGCTAGTTGGCATGCATTCTACTGTGCTATGTATGCACTGGTCAAGTAGGTGAGAAATCCTTGGCCCTGTTGATGTTACCCGCTGAATCTATGCCCAATGAGCCTGGTATTGGCTCTTTCCAACGGGCGAGTTACTCCATGTAACTTTCAAATTGAATTGATAATTGGGCGAGTATCTATGCCGAAGGAATGCAGCAATGTCCGCTTCTGAAATGGGGCGCGGGGCCGATGGCAATATTGCTATGGCTGATGGGTAGTTTATATATATATATATCTATGCCGAAGGAATGCAGCCCACAGCCGGGGTCCCCACCCCATGCCCCCCAAGGTACTTACAGTGGTGTGCTATGATGCTGTATTACAGGCAAACGGGTTTGGATCAGTCGCAGAAGATTCGGAGCTGCTGCATGTCCCGGCTTCTTCTCCGGGTGGTGGCCCCTTAGGAGCAGCAGTTGCTTGTTTTATCAGCCAGCATTGCATTCACTTTGCTGCATGAGCCAAACTTTCTTTCACATACAATTCAGCAGCCGGCATAGCCAGCCTGGCTATGAAACTCAGCCATGCAATATAGAAGATGCTCATCACTGCAGAAAATCATGCACTGAGGCCGCCATCCTGAGCTGTGAAAGGAAAGAGTAATTTGTGTGTCATCAAGAAGTAGAGTTGCCAACACAACTCGCCATGATGGCATGTATACAAACATAGCAAACTTGCAGCTAACCAGCGATGCAGCCACAAATGAAACAGCTTCTTTGTCATGCTTGTGAATGGTGGTGGATCACCTCGCCATGCACAGCATACACAGCTGCTGCAGCACTGTGTAGCACAGCAACGCACAGCACTTGCTGCAGGTATGCTGTCACAGAGCTGTACTATAGTCGGTGACTTGCTGCTTGTGCTGCTGCACGACTACTGCACCAACACGTTTACAAAAGTACGCAATGCAGCAACAACAGGAATAGCGCCTGCTCCGAGCACGTGCCGGCTGGCCGTTGACTGTGAGACTCGGCTGAGACTCAGCTGACCAAGCGCACCGTGCGGACCATACTTGCACGCAGAGTACTCTTATTAAGCGTTCATTGTCTGTGATAGGGCTAAACCAATTTCACCAGCTGCAACACTGTGCATACTTACTTGGTCACTTGACTGTAGACAGATACAAAAAGCAAACATACGGGAAGCGAAATTAATACTAAGCTTGCTCAGCAGGGTTGCCATATTAAATTTGGCAGCGGGGAGTAGGTCAGACATTCCCCTTGACCTCAGCAGCACTGGTGGGCTTTGCTATTGGGATACGGAATTGGAAAGCGTTGATGTACAGAAGAGTTTTGTATTGCCTCTAATCAGGAGAGAACCTGCCTTGCGCTGTCGAAACAAGCAGATGCTCAATTGAAGGGTTGCAGGCGTAGGAAGCCTTCTTGCTCAGACACTGACCAAGCAAACTTTGGATTGGTGATGAGTTTTAGGATTGCTAGAACTGATATGTTGCGACGTCTGCCAATTGTTGTTCTGCTGGTGTAACTCTTTATATAGCCGTTGGCCGTTACCGGCCAGCCGGCGTAAATATCCACGGTTTTATGATATAGATACGTCTAAGGACAATGTATGGCGCTCGTCCTGCATGCGGCATGTATACAGCATATCTGCTCGAAGCATCATGACATGCTGCATGGGGATGGTCGTACAGGCATGTTACACTGAAAAAGAATTGCTTAATTATATCTGGCTATGTTACAGTTGGTGTCTGCTGCATGTGTGCCACAAGTTGATTGACATGGAGATGACACGCTGACACCGGCAGATATCGGGGTGGTCATAGCCAAAGGTCATAGCTATAAGTCGACCGGTGACACAAACTGAACGATTGAGTGCGATGACTCGTCAGAAAGCGAAAATGTACTTCAAAATAGGCGTCTGTGCCAACGACCGCGTCTCTGCGTGTGTTGCAGTAACTCGCTATCACGCCAACGGTGTAACCCACTCCCAGCTATGACTTCTGGCTTTACTACTATAGTTGGGGCTTAGTTCAAACTCCGCGTCTCTCTTTCGCGCGCTCTGCTATAAAGCTCGTACTGACCATGGCTCAGCCAGGCTTCTGCCGCTGGAACGTCTGTGTGTTTTCCTGGGTCCTTTCGCGTCCTTCAAGTAAGAGATATGGAGAATTATGGAACATTGTAAGTTCAATGCTGATATCTAGGCCCAGCATGCTTGCATTAAGGACACTTTCAACATGTTGCTGTATTGCTGCTGTTTGCAGACCCTCCCTGGAACGCCTGTTGTCAGGCGACGCTATCGCGGACTTCGAGTGGATGCACGGCACCAAGTAAGTCTCTTCGATCGCTCTCAGAGCCTCGAACATCATCGTATATCTTGTGTATCGCAGTCAGCAGCTGGAGGTAACACTGTTGAGCAATCTAGCCTCAGTTGCTGTCAGCTTTGCAAGCACCAGCACTTGGCACAAGGCCTTCTCTTATTCCAAGCGCGGTAATACATTTAATAAACAGGTTTAGGTGGCGATGTTGTCCATGGACTTAGCTGTTGCAGCACTAGATGCAGACATCAGGCATGCTGGTGTTGTATTGTACCCAAGTATTCCACTATTGACACTGTAATTTCTGCTGCCTGCAGGCCTGTCAGTGGTGCTACTGTTGATAGGAATCTTACTTCAGCCAATTCCATTTTCAGCGAGATGGAGTGTGATGCATGTGAAGGGTAGGTCTTACATGTATGTTATGCCAAACATGTCTATTGTCATCATGGAGGGTTCTGCAAGAAACACCCAGCATAAAGTACCGAGGCTTGCTGCGTTTTTGGGAAAGCATCATGTACATATGATATGTGCAAATTCCTTGCTGTACTCTTGAGCATTCGTGCAGGCCAGACAGCCCTGTTGAGAGAGCACTTGATCAGGCACTTAAGGAGCATCGCATGCAGTTCAAAAAGCCAAAGAGTGGCGCAATTGACAGCGTCCCAGAGTAAGCCTGTTTGTGCATCCCTGTTGTGCATAATTATGTGTGTGTGTAATTTTAGTTTGCATTGTCATGACATAATCACCTTGTTTGATCAGGCGTACAATTTGATGCTGAGTTGTGTTGCTCACAGCATGTGACTGCTACCTGCCACTCAGGTTGAACCTCGATGCGGCCAAGGACTCTGACTGGGAGAATGACAGTGATGTCCAGATCATTGAAGGTGGCAGTGGCAAGATGGGTAGCGCACAGAAGTAAGGTTGCCTCAAAACATACGTTATGACACCATGTGGTTTTGTGTAATGCCTCTCGTTAGCTACTGTAGATGTTAGAGGTTTTGTTGCATGTTTTATGCTGCTGTAACCTAGTTGACACACTTGGATGATTCTCCTCTGATAGCTGATGGCCAAGGCAAGTCAACGTGTCATGTTCCTGTGTACTTGTGTTTCAACACAACTAACTGCTTGGTGGGATGCAGGTCCACGGCACACCGCTCCCCTTCTGTAGGACACAGCCCCCGTACCGGGATGTGCACATATCTTCTCCCTGGTGTGACTGTTGCAGGCATTGGTGGATTTAGGTGAATGTGGTCCCCTTCCTAGCAAGTACGATGTGGCCCGTACGATAGACTTTGTATATCTCATGTGAGGTTGTGATGCCAGCATATCAGAACCGCACAAGATCGTTGTCCAACGGCTGGATGGTATCTTACAACTACTGCCCTGTGTGGCATTCTCACCACTCTGATGCATCTGCTGGATCAGCCTCCTTCTTGATCTGAGTCATGATGTTGTTGTGGTGGCTGCAGATCGAGCTTCGGTACTGCAGTATCTCCACATAAGGCAAGGTCTACACGACTTGCCTCTGGCCAGGAATCTGGCAGAAGACGCCGCAGTACGTACCAATCTATGCAAACGGCCCCCTTGTGCTCTCCTTGCGTGGATGCTTGGACGAACTGATCACGGATATGTCTCCTACAGAGTCTGGCGTGTACTAAGCGTCGGATAATCTGGGACTTTGTCGGAAACACCAGAAAAGATCGCCCATTGTCACCCGCAGGCGCATCTACGGATCTTCTTCCAACAACAGCATTGCAGCAAAAATTAAACAGAGTATACCTTTCTGTCATCTTGATATGTTTTCACAGGAGCAATTGGACCTGCACACCTGCCGGGTAATCCGAGAGCGCTTGGTGCTCACCTGACAGGCCTGTTCCTACGCCCTTTGATCTTCCACCTGCGATCCGTTCAATACGTGTATATGTCCAGGAGCCCTATCACACTACGTTATCGCCTCTTGCGTGAGTCTTCGAAGGACGGCAGGCTCGTGCACTAGCCAGTCGTTGCATTCATGGTGGCTTGAAGATAGACGCATACTGATATTGTGTTACATTGAATTGTAATATCACTTTTAGATCCATTTGCGGTTGCCAGAACAGCAATGCCGCGCTTAGGGCCCATAAGCATTCTTCTGGTCGCCCTCTTTATATATGGCAGTTTTGCTGCTGCCAAGGAAGAGGATGATACTGCTAAGTTCAACAATAAAGACAAGGTATGCCCAAAAAGTTTGCTGATGGTCGCACGCATGTGGCACTATCGACATACTTGCTCGCCGAACCAATTATGCTGCATTTGACAGACCCACATGGAAAGCGTCAATTATGATGAGTTTTGAAGACCAGTGGATGCTCAGATTGCTGATTGCATCTCCCGCCAGTGCGCACAAGCTTCGGCAGCAGCCATGGCGCCGGGAAAAGTCCTACCTTCACCATGCTTACTGGGTCATCAGATTATTGACGTCAGACGCGTGTTGTTCAACAACAGCATTGCCATACGCCCTGATCAGTATAGGTGTGTGCTGCATACTCTCTTTGGTTTGCCGCAGGGGTTCGCGGCTCCTTGCAACTGCACAGAATGGACCTGTCCCCGCACGTTCAAAGGACACTGTCCTCCGGGACCCAAATGCCAGCACTCACAATGCAAGCCTATTGTTGCCCCAGATGGATCGTACTGTAAGCCTGATAACAAGTGCTATATTGGCTATGGCAAGTGCAAGGGTGGCATCTGCTCAGGGGAGACCCCAATCAAGTGCCCACCTAGTTCCCAGGAGTGCAAGGTTCTGACCTGTGACCCCGCGTCTGGTTTCTGTACTATCCTCAGCAACGTTGAAGGTGAGTGTGTAGATTGCAGCAGCTGCCCTGCCTCTTAAACCGGCAAAGCTGCTGCTTGAATGCACATCATGCGCAGAAGCTTACGATGCAACAGCTGATGCTGGTACATCACTCAGTCTTGTTCAGTAGCCTATGTGATGTCTGCATGTGATAGCTCGTACTAGCTTCATTGTTGCATTCCTGTAAACACATAGTGGCATCAGCATGTCCAATGCAGCTGCCGTCTTGAACTGATTTGATCTACTGTGTTCAGTGCAAGCCTACATATCCGTGCAGTCATCTGTGACAACATACCTGCATTCAGATGCACAGTGTAGATGCAGCAGCAAGATTGAGAGGCAATCATACTGCGGCAAGGCGTCCTGGCCTTGACCACACTACAAGACATCTTCTGTTGCTGCTTGTCCTGGAACATATCTGCAGATCAAACAATCTGCAGGAACGGCCGCTGCGTCAATGGACAGTGCATACGAAGTCCGATTCCTAGACCCTCTCCAAGTCCTAAACCCCCTAAACCCTCTCCAAGTCCTAGACCTCCCAGGCCCTCCCCAAGCCCAGATCCTAATCAATGTCCAACTCCTGAGGACCCCTGCAAAGTTGCCATCAGGAATCCCACAACAGGCAGATGCGTTGAGCAGAATGCCCCCAACGGGAGGAGATGTGATGACGAGGATGGCTGCACAACCAATGACAGATGCCGGAACGGTGTCTGTGTTGGCAGGCCCAAGGTCTGCAGGCAGCCCAGTAACCCCTGTAAAGTTTCTACCTGCGACGCTGACACTGGTGAATGTGTTGAAGACAACGCAGACCCAGGCACTCCATGTCCTGATGGAGAATGCGCTGCTGGAGTCTGCATCGACCTCAGCCCACAGGCCTGTCCAATACCAACTGACCCATGCCTTGTTTCAGAGTTTGATCCGCAACAAGGTCGATGTGTGGAACGACCTGGCAATGAAGGCAGGGCTTGTAATGATGGAGAGCGCTGCACAAATGGTGAGTAAGTACATCTTGATCTTTCCAAACATGTCGGACAGGTAGGTAGATCTTTGTGCACTGCATGAGGGACCTGAGTTGCCCTTCCCTTGGATATCTTCCCTTTCCAAATCTACTCACAGACTGTAGATTCACAATGCGCGCCTTCAAGCATAGAATTTTATCCAGCAGGAATTCTGGCATAATACGTGCTAGTTGAAGCAGTCTGCTCTTGCTGCTTACCAGCTGCTCCTGGTGTTGTTGTTGTCCTGCTGTTCCACAGATGACAAATGCACAGGTGGCCGGTGTGTTGGAACACCATTGGTCTGCACCTCAACAGAACTTTGTAAGGTTGGCCAGTGCAACAATGCGACAGGATTGTGTGAAAACGTCAATGCCGCTGGTAAGTTGCAGATCAATGCTTTGTACAGCGTGTGCACGCATTGTGATGTTGGTATAATTCTCCTCAACTTGCAGTTGGGAGTGCGCTCTGTTAGATGATCTTCTGCGTGGCATCTTGGCATTGCTGATTGCGTGATGTCGGTGTTACATCCCTGATGATGATGAGGAGGAGCACTCCTAACAAGCAAGAAACTTGCATGTTTGGCACATTGCTACGCACTAGATATCTCTGTATATGTTTTTCAAGTATGCTTCATTGAGGGCTCACTCAGCAGGTTGAAAGGTGCAGTGCAGCATCAATACTCAACTTGATCAGCTTGGGAACTCCATATGCTTGCATTCTTGCTCTCTTTTGTCCCTTCCTGCTTTCTGTAACTGGGCTCATCTGTTACCACTGCTGACTTCTGCTGCTGCTCCATTGCAACACTGCAGACAATATACCCTGTGATGATGGCTCCCTATGCTCAGTCGACACAACTTGCCTATCAGGCGTTTGCCAAGGTGGCAATCCTTTCGTCTGCTCAGCAACTCCTCCTGTGGACCAGTGCAAGCAGCAAGTTTGCAACCCCTTAACAAACCAGTGTGAAGTTATTGACAAGCCAAACGGGAGTGGCTGCGACTTGGGAAATGCTTGCACCAGGGATACATGCCAGGGTGGTGTTTGTACTGCGGGGACGACAACTGATTGCCGGCAATTTGATACAGAATGTACAGTTGGAGTATGTCAAGCCGCAAGTGGGCTGTGCGTGGCTCAACCAAGGAATGGTAAGCCGCTTTGATGCTGTTGGATCAGCTCTCCTCAACCAACAGTGATGCCAATTAGCTGTCCACCAGCTGCCAGCAAGCTGCAGCGTATCTTGCCCTGGATGCTGCTGAGCACCAAAGGTTTGACAGTTTACTTCCCTCGTCTGTCATGTGAATGCAGAGGGCAGATTTTGTGATGATGGCAAGCCCTGCACAGTTGGTACTACCTGCCAGAACGGTGTCTGCCAGGGCGGGTCATTAGCTACTTGCCCAGCACCAACCAACCAATGCAAGATAGCAGTCTGCGATGATTTGACTGGAAGGTGTGAAGAGGTGAATCGACCAGCTGGGACACCTTGCAGCCGTATACCTGGAACATGCACCAGTGATGTCTGCCAAGCTGGCGAATGTGTCGCTGGACCTGAGATCCCTGGGTTTTGTTCAGCGTTCAACAGCAACAATGGTTGCAGGGTTGGATTCTGCAATACCACTACAGGGTCATGCAGTGTCAAAGATGCAGAACGTGAGTACTATGTTTTCCATTGTCTGATGGCGTGTCCTGTTGCCGTGTATGTATGTGAAGGGCATATTGCGGCTTCAACCACCGTGGCTGAAAATCTACCGCAATTCATTAACTTCAAACACATGATTTAACCTGCCCCCGGATACGGGGAGAGCAGCCCATATAGTGAAGCCAAGAATGGTCAGAGCTGGTGTGTTTGCGTGTGTGCATTCAACCATTGACCTCGTGCAAACGATGGGAGCCTTGCAGTCATGTTCAATTTTTGTGTATGAGTCACTGTCTTCCTGAAGCCCCAAGTCTGTCAGCAAGCTGTACATCACTTTGCACTCCTGAATATGATTTTGCCAGCATGTCTTACCTGGTAATGTCAGTAGAGTTGATGGACTCACAAATCCAAGCTGCTGCTCCTGCTGTTGTTGTTATTGCAGTTGGCACCCCTTGCGAGGATGGTCTTGTGTGCACAGTTGGCACAACTTGTGATGGTGGGGTGTGTCAAGGTGGCTCTGCTCTGCAGTGCCCTCCACTTACGGGTGTGGGGAACCAATGCAGGGAGTCCTGGTGCAACCCAGCAGCTGCCAGCACTAACACAGCTTGCCAAACTCGTGACAAACCCACCGGCTCAGTATGTGTAAATCCTGCACCAGGGTGCAGCAGCGATACTTGTCAGGATGGGAGATGTATAAAGGGCCCCGTCAGTGATTGCTCAACTTTGGATGGACCTTGCACAAATGGCACATGCATCAACAATCGCTGTCGGGCTGTTATCATCAATGGTAAGCATGACATCGTCATTGCAGGCTGTCCTACAGTGACCTGTTCAACATCTCTATTGGAATGTTCATTCATGTCATGTCATCTTGCAAGAAAACAAGATAATGACTATACTCGTGATCTGCACCTCTGTTATCGGCTGACTGATGTGCCATTGCTCTGGTGTCAATCCAGTGTTGAAATTGCAATGATTCGTTGGTGAGCAAGCAGCCGTCATTATTGTTGAGTTGCTTCTGTCTTTGGCTGCTTGCAGAGGGCGACACCTGCCCTTCTGGTAACCAATGCCTCCAGGACAAGATATGTACCAGTGGTAGTTGCACAGGTGGCACAGCTGTGAACTGCACCGGAACGCCGTCGGGCCCGTGCAAGAAGATCGTGTGTGTACCCCTTGCGGGCTGTGTTGAGGTCAATGAAGAAGACGACACAACCTGCAGCAGAAACGGATGCACTATTGACAGGTGTCGGAGTGGACAATGTGTTGGAGTCTCCCAGGCACCTGGCACTTGTCCAGGTGCTGGCCTGCAGCAATGCCAGCAGGAGACTTGCAACATTGCCACTGGCCAATGTGACACTGGCAACAAACCAGCAGGTATGCATTATACAACAAGGTTTTTACCACAATGCCCTGCCTTGCATTGTAAGGTCTCCAGCCTGTCCTTTACCATGCTATGGACCAGATAATTTTAAGGCACTCTGTCATTGGTATTGGTATCAGTGCATGTGCTGTAAGCAAATGTGTTGTTGGTGGAATTGTGGTGCATGTATGGGCCACTTGTATGAATCATGTAGCCTCACAATCCATCATTGAGTAGCAGTGTTATATCTCAACAGCCTTCCTGCAAGAATACCGCATATATGAACATATGATGATTGTACCTTGTTTAGTATGGTACAGCCATTTGCTTACCACCCCTCAGCACCCCCACATGTTTCTTGAGTCTCCTCAAACATCATCCAATGACATTGTCATCTTCCGCAGGCAGCAACTGTGATGATGACGATGCGTGCACAAACAATGACCAGTGTGACGCCAGTGGCCAGTGCGCCGGCACTCCAAAGACTTGCACCCCTGTGGGTCAGTGCAAGAGCAGCTCATGCAATACACTTACTGGCCTCTGCGTCAATACACCAATCAATGTTGGTGGATCCTGTACAGATGCTGCTGACCCGTGTCTGGTAAACACAGTATGTCAGACCGATGGAACTTGTGGGGGAGGTACTCCGGATCCAAATTGCCAAGGCCCTCTCCCCACTAGCCCTGGCACTAGTCCCGGCACTAGTCCCGATCCTGGCCCTAGCACTAGCCCTGGCACTAGCCCCGGCGTGAGCACCAGCCCCGATCCAGGACCAACTTGCACTCCAGGTAGGTAGCGTATTCACACATCACTATTTGTCTGAATGCCAGTTTTCAGCAGGCTTTGAGATTATTGTGCAATCTCCATCAACGTACCTGCTTTGCTTACTACTGAGAGCCCACACTGCATTGGCTTTTGATCCATCTCTTGCACAAACATTTCATGTTGGACATAACATGTGAAAGACTTACATTTTTCTATACCACTTTCCAGTCCATATCTAGTCCTGGAATCAAGTCATCTGCTTCAGCTGCACCATGGCCACCTTTCACAGCCTGTTGAGGGTACTGCCATGTCTGACTGTGTGACCCATGGTGTTGCTATTTTGTCATCAGTGCCTTACACAGTGCCATTTGTCTGCTGCAGACAAGTGCCCTGGTGGCAACCAGTGTTTCAAAAGCACCTGCATCGCCGCCACCGGACAATGTGAAGTTGATGTTGGCAAGATTTGTACTCTTCCTGGTAACAACAAGTGCATTGTAGAAGCCAAGTGCCAAACGGTTGGAGAGTGTGCAATAACTGCTGTCAAGAATTGCACCCTGGATACCTCAAAATATAGTGTTGACTGTGCGGAGGAAGTTTGCGACGCGAATAGCGGGAACTGCAAGACGTTGTTCTTTAATAATGGAGGGACTTGTGACGACGGTAATGATGACACCTGCAATGACAAGTGTAACAACGCCGGAAAATGCGATGGTGATAGAGGCAACAAGTGTGACAATGGTGAGTGGATCACAAGCAGGGTTTGTGACCTGCAAGCTGCCTTATGTTGACATACTCAACAGTAGGCACAACACAGGTGTGTTCTTTTGCGTCATGTTGGACTGCAGTATGGTTCTTGAGGATTCACACCAGCTTCAGTGTGCATAGGGGTTGGTGTCTGGGCTGCATAAAGGTGTTATGTGCTGTGCGCAAGGATATTCAGGGACTATTGCATGCTGGCTTAGACATTTCTGATGAATTCTGCGAGGCAGAGCAATTGCATGTACCATATCAGCCATAGCAGGGCTACATAAGGGATGAATTCTTTCACATGACACATGTCTACTGATGTGCTTGTCTTAATGCAGTTCAATGCAGTAAAACCAAGGCTTGCCCAACGGCAGGCGAATGTTGCTGCGCCAATGTTTGTGTCGCAACCGGATTAACGACTCCAGATTGCGGCTACTTCTGTGCTCGTAAGTATCTTTATACCCGGCTCCTCAGTGCTTCCCTCAACCTTGTGGTCATGCTGCACGAGCATTCATGCATGTGCAAGAGCCGACCAGGTTGCATGCTTGACTGCAGGTATTGCACATGCATGTTTAGATCTATGCCCAACAGTTGGTTGCAAGTTCACCGTAATTGTATTGCACAAGTGCATGGTGTTGTGATCCTGGCCAGTGCATACCAGTGTTGGGGCAATTAGCTGAGTTGAGGATTGTTCACCATCATAGCGCCAACATCATCAACAGAAGCCTCTAGGAGCACAAGGCAGCTGCAAAATACACTACTGCCCTCCTGTTGATTCTCGCAAACGTTGTTTTAGATGTGTCAGCTTCCACAAACAGTGCATGCTGTGTTACTCACTCCCACACCTTGGCTGCCTGCTGTTACTGCAGAAGCAGCCTGCAACAAGGCAGGCAAGGATAAGAATCTCAATTGCAACTGTATCAAGTCCTGTGGTCTGGGCAGCGACTGCAGCAGTGTGGGCGGTAACCCATGCAGGGCCAATGGAGTCTGTTGCTGTGCTACAACGCCTACAGCCACCACTGTCTATGGAGCCAAGCCACACTGTGAAAACTGCAGAGACCCATGCACCGGAGGCAATTCATGCACTGGTAATCTGCCCACAGCACAAGTGGAAGATATCTGCACGGCTCCATCTATACTACCTCCAGCCTCTGGTTGATTGCAACCAGCTATATAGCATGTGTGCAATCACACCATTTCAGAATGATTGATGAAAATATGAACCATGCAGCAGCTGGCAACTTGGCTCCTGTTATCTGGTGGTAACCAGGTCTTGAGATGCTCTGGTAGTTGCGGGTCCGCGTATGTTTGTTTGGCAGTTTTTTCAACGCATGCAGAATGCGTCTTCCACATGTTGATGTATATGCTTGTCGCAGATGGGGCATGTGAAGGGATGGCAGCATCACTGTTGTTCATGCCATGTTGAGTTGATTAGTTACAAATCCATGCAAAACATGGTAATTTCGCGGTCTCAGAGGCTCTAGACTTGGCGTTGGCAGAGTTACTGTTATGGCAGCTTTTGAATGCATGCCAAACAAAGCTGTCTTGTGAGGTGGGGTTTACGTTGTGGGACTATGAACTACTGCTGAAGCCTCTCTAACAAGGCTGCAGTGCTGAATACCCATCAAGCTGTTGTAGGGGCTGTCAGGGGTGATTGTTGCTGAAAGCATCTTCGGGACTTCCATGTTGTTTTGATAATATGCTTTGTGCAGTCCAGGGTGAAGTTTTTGATGCAAACTGATCAGGAATTGTATGCATCTGATCCTCTGCAACATGTGTTGCCCTTAGCCCAACATTCTATAGTCTGCTCTTACAGTCAGCAGTTGGTGTTATGTGCTCAGCAGCAGGTGTTGCCACCTGTTTCAAAATTCAAATATCACTTGGGCTGTCTGCCTTTGTTGCTGCTGGTATAGCTACTGGTCTTGAGCAGTTTGCAGAGTTATACTTGATTAGTTGCCTTACTCACTTGTTGTTTTCTTAAGCCATATGCCAGAAGCTGATGATGTCTACCTGTTCTAACTGGCGCTCAGCAGCCAAAAGGTGACAATCAAAAGGCGGCTATTGCTGCTGGTAGTTGATGTTTTATGCACTGTTTAAGAGCTTGAGACGAGAACGATCAACTCTCTGGGTTGGTCCTAGTGACCGTTTATTCTGTCTCGGTGACACTGCAGTGTCTGTGTGCCATCAGATGTTCAAGAACCTTGTTGTGTTCTGGTTTGGCTCTGCAAGATCTACAAACTTGGCAGACAATGGTGCATAATAAGTCAAACAGGATACTTGTGTGCCTGTACTAGAGGCTGTTGTTGTGCCATCTATCAAAAACTCAAAGTGGCTTTTTGCATGCACCTTGACAAAAGAAAGGTCAAGACTGCATCGGCCACTAGCACAAGTCTTGCACTGAGTTGAGTCAGGGGTGATGGGCATATCATCAAGACCATCAGCGTGGGTTTGGTAGGGTTCTCTTGTGCCCAAATGAGTTCAGGCCAATGAGGCTTGTCCACAGAGGTGGTTTATTGCTCGACTGAGCAGCATACTGCCAATCAACGGCAGGTTGCTTACACTTGCACATCACACATCAGCAGTTGTGAGGATGAAGGGTCCAGGTGCCGGCCTGGTTATTTTGACATAGCGACAGCTTTGCAAAAGCTGTTGGAAGCAAGCTTGTAAGCCGTTGCGTATGGTTCTTTGAATATGCCAAGCATGGTCTATGCAAGCTTATTGCAGGCCAACGGTATGTGTTGCAGGAAGTCATCATAAAGAATAGGGACGTACTATCCAGACTGTTTTGTGGTTCTATCATTGTGAAGGAAAGGGTTGTATTATTCAGACTGTGTCAAGAGGTGTTCATCAGTATAAAGGAGAGGGGCGTACTATCCAGACTGTGTCTTGCCAATGGGATGTTGACAACATAAAGGAGGGAGGAGTGCTATACAGATTGTGTTATGGATGTTATCAACATTAGGACAGGGTTGTATTATCCAGACTATATCTCGGATAACATTGATATATGTTGGAGAGGGGCGCACTATCCAGACAGTGTTTTGGATGTTGTCAGTATAAAGGAAAGGGGCGCACTATACAGACTACGTTATGGGTTGTTATCATCATAAATCCACCTTTAAAGGTGAGGGGCGTACCAACCAGACTGTGCTATGGGTTGTTATCACTCAAAGGAGAGGGGTACTATTCCAGCTGTTATTTGGGTTGTTATCATCTCAAAGGAGAGGGGTACATGAATCAAAGTCGTGTGTTGTGGGATGTTATTGTTGTATAGGGAAAGGGGCCTACTATCCAGATATGCAGGGAACCAGAATGAGGCCTCAGGGGTTGCAGAGTGCATTGGGGAGGGATCATGAGCCTAGCTTCTACGCTTGAAGTTGGATGTGCATCTCACTGGTGTGTTGTTGCTGTCTCTGCAGTGTGCTTGGCACACCAAGAGCCAGGTGCACAGATGCTTAAGCTCTTTTGAGAGTTCCCTAGTCTTTTATCTCAATAACGGTTGCATCCTCAGTGTTGTATTGTGGCTATTGTGCTTGGTGAGTAGGGCTCAGGTGCAGCGGTGCACAAGCTCTTTTGGCAGCTCCCTACTATTTGGTGCTGGACGATAGTTGTGCCTTGAGCATTCTGATATTGCTGTTTGCAGGGTGCCTGGTATCAGGGACGGGGTGTAGTGGTCCATTTGCTCTTTTGGCAGCTGTCTGCTTTGTTATGCTTGAGGTTGGTTGTACAGGCTGTGTACAGGCTGGCTTTGTGCAAGTGAAAAGATGGGATTCAGCATACACTGTATGGTACCCGCTGCTCCGAGCAGCGGGTAGGCCACATACAACGCATGTTGATGCGTGCTGGTACTGTTGTGGCAGGCATCTTTGGATGTTTGTTGATACTCATCATGAACCTCTCAGAGTGAGAGCCTCCAGTGGCCTTCTGTGACAGTGTGTTGATCCCTATGGTAAGAGAATCATCTGTATCCCTATGGTAAGAGTATCAAGTGAATGCCCAATGAGCCTGTTTCTGGCTACTCAAGCAGGCAACAGCTGCACCATGTAACTTTGTAACCAAGTTGCTGGCACAGTGTGCCGGGCCGGGCCCTTTCACAGAGGGGACTGTCGCTGGGGAGGGTGTTCATGTAGCATTCCTGACTGAATGTTGCTGCCAGCATCTCAAGTTGAGATCAAGCACACTGTGCAGTCTGAAACCCCGGATCTGAGATGTTGAGATGGTGATGAGCTTGTTACTTGCCATTGGAGAGTGCTGTTGGTCATTCAACTCACTTTAATTTGCAAATCAACAGTAAAACAAAAGGGTAATTGTGCAGCAACACTTGGCTCCTGCCGCGAACTAAATGCGATCATCTGGCCAGCTGCAGCTGACAAAAACTGCAATCCGATTTGAAGCAGGGCCTGCTTCAAAACAATCACACATGGGACAGCAAAGGGCAATGCCGCAGTGTAGTACATCCAGGCAAGCA
This sequence comes from Coelastrella sp. M60, assembly GCA_001630525.1. Lineage (NCBI taxonomy): Eukaryota > Viridiplantae > Chlorophyta > Chlorophyceae > Sphaeropleales > Scenedesmaceae > Coelastrella > Coelastrella sp. M60. Next base: position 2,945 of record LWCB01014380.1, on the reverse strand, counting down.
GCAAAAATGAATGCCAACAAAACGGTCCTGTTACCAGTGGCCCATTGAATGTTTTTCCGCGTGCATGCTCATGACTTTGGAACTTCCAAACTTGTCACAAACATGGTACTCAGTATTGTAAGATCAGTTATTATCCTACCGTAGATGACCTGAGGTGAGCACCTGCTGACTCATACAACCTTTGCTCGGAACCGTTTGTCTGCAACCATCATATCTCGCACACTTCATGGCTCATGACCATCAACCTGCACTGCTGTCACTGAAACGTTTGCTGCACAAGCAAGCTTCCCTTAGCCGAGCACATGTACAGCAAGCTGGCACTGCTCAAGCTGCCGCAGCTTGAGCAGTGACTGCCAGTCAACCAGTAGCATGTTGGCATTCAACCAGTAGCTCGCATGTTGGCAGCAGCGGCCATCTGCATGTCGCTTGGGTCATCCACAACAATACCCTGTGCTCCTTGCCACGACTGCTGCTGCTGTTGTTGTCGCCACTGCTGGACTTGCTGGGCAATTTGTTCCTGCTGCAGTTGCTGCATATCTTGGTATCCTGGCATCACATGTTCTTGTCCTAGTTGCTGCTGCTGCTGCGGTTGCTGCTGCTGATCCTCTTTGGGAATGCAGATTGCAAAACTGCATTTTGCTGTGAGAGCTTCCTGTGGAGGAGCTGGTGCCGGCACGTGAACCGGGACCTGGACCGTGACCGGCACGGGTACCGGCACGTACACCACTTGGGACTCTTTCTCCTTGAATAGACCCTTCACAGCCTTGGCTTTTGCGGCGAAAGGATTCCAACCGGTCAATCTTCGCCTGCCGTGCATCATGTAGCTGTTGTGACCATTCCAGTTGCCAGATTCAGCATCGTCGAGATCAAGGCTCTCGTAGCTGCTGTAAGGCTCCGTCAAGACCTCGACGCCGCCGGTTTTGCCGTGCGTTGTAACAGGCGCTGGCGCCGGCGCCGCTGGCTGCATGATCTGCTGACAGCCCAAGTCGTAGCACTCAACGCCGGCGTACTGTGCAAACCTGCCAGTAGCGGCCGTGGCTGAGACATCAACTCTGCCGACTTGTGCGCCGACGTGATCAAAGACACACTTAAGCGACGAAGCAGCTGAGAACACCAGCAAGTTCTGGTCAACGTCGCAGATGGCGGTGACGGGGGTCAGCGTGCCGGGCGGCGAGCCGGGTACTTGTATCTGCACGTTGGTTATAGAGCCCGGAGGTCCGCCAACAGGCACCGGTCTGCAACGAAGTACAATAGCAGGACTTGCTTGCCTTTGGTCAGCAGGTCACTGCTTTTGCAGTTTGCTGCACGGGCGGTTTTTTTCACAGCATAGCACAGATTTGGCTGCATAGTGAGCAGTAGATAATCAGAGGCATGCAAACAACTAGTACAAAACTGCTTTCATGATCAAGCAACCAGTGATGCCCACCAACCTCCATAAGACAAGCCTGTTCTGCCGTATAAGAGCACAATATGTAACTTACGTGGGTATGGGTATGTAGGTAGGAATGGGTACTGGGGTGGGCACTGGGTTGGGCACAGGGGTTGGTACCTGCATGTCCAACATCATTTGTTTCATCAGCATCAATCATGCTGTTGTTCTGCTGCACCCTCAGCTCTACTTCATAATGAGCTGTGCTGCATGAAGTAGAGCTGAGGATGCACATCACCACAGTCGTAATCATTGCATTGCGGCACAAAGAGTGACTGTGGATTGCACATAGCCTTCAAACCTGAACAGCATACTAGTGAAGAAGTGTGTAAGAGGCGGCCATCGGGACAAATTTATGAGTCAACAAATCTGAAGGTTGCAGTGCAAGCAAAAGGACTTTAGAAGTGACACCAGGTCTCACAATCCTGCCCCTTGCAGGAAATGTCCTGTACCCCCACACATAATGCTGTCACCGCCTACTCGTTCAACAACTACCATCAACTTTGAGCAAAGCATGTATGTGCATGCAAGCAGAACTGCATCGTGCACGACATGCAGGACATTGCCCCATCCTATAGCTCAGCACTGAAATCTGTGGACCATTGCTACTTACATTTACGGGATTTGGTACAGGCACTGGGTTTGGCACATCAACTGGAGTCTGTGCAGCAGCAGCAGCAGCAGCAGCAGTAGCAGCAGCAGCAGCAAGACAAGGACAGCAGTAGCACAAGATCAGCATTCAGCACCACTCCAGCACACTAGTAGCACCACTTGTGATTGCTTCATAGATTGCCGCCCCTATCACCAGTGCACCACAGAACATGTCCCCTCAGCGGTGGTACATTGAGCATGTTGCACTCTCAACATAGCAACAAATATGCAAGCCAGAAAATGTGTATGTAAGTGACTAATGAATGTACTTGTGTTGTGTTCTTACCGGCACAGGCACAGGTATTGGTACTGATATATTGATGACCTGATACTGAGGGATGGTGATGTTGATAGGTGTGGGTACAGGAACCTAAAACGCCAGCAGAGAAAAGCAAGATGACATTTGTGTTTCGGTTCACTTGCTGGTCCAACCCTTCAGAATGTGATATGTCAGTTACCATATGGCATGTTTGATCATGAACTTGCCAAGTTTGCTACATGTCAACATGGCAAAACGACTATGATCTGCGACAGTACAGGCGTTGCTTTTGTTTGTCCCCAGCTTGTAAGCGCCAAGTGCAGATCATGGCTGTTGCCAAAAAGTAAACAATTAAGTTACCCATAGGAACACAATTGCAACCAACAGCCTGACAGGTTGACTCATCCTTCCTACCGGAATAGGCATGGGCGTGGGCACCATGACAGGAATCCTAACAGGCGGCTCAACATCCACTGGTGGTCTAGTAGGATTGGGATACACAGGGTTTTGTGTAGGATTTGGCATGGTGGGTTCCTGATTAGGGCTTAGGAAGTCAGGCGGTTCACTGGGGTTTGCGATTGAGGGTTCTTCTTGTGTGATGAGGTA
>LWCB01014363.1:0-15903 GCA_001630525.1 Coelastrella sp. M60 | reverse complement strand
CAAATACCCTTTAAGGGTTTTCACCCATACGAGCCAGCTGATGGCTCATGGGGACACAAGTTAGAAACATGCCGGCTGATTCAATCAGCCACTGAACAGAACTGAACAACATCACATCACATGCAGCTCCTCATCTTCAACTCAAGCTCAAAATCCTGACACAAATTGAACCTGAGCATCCGTATAACAAACCATCAACATCACAAAGGTGACATAACCTCTTGTTGTGCAGGCAGAAACTGCAATACAACATATGCCACAGTATAGTGTTTGAACGGGTGCTAACGTCCACCAATGGCCACTCGTACGTGAAGTGTTGTGCAGAACTGTACAGTGCACATGTGCAAGAAACTTGCTCACAAACATGGCTGCAAGTTGTTGAGACATCACATGACGGTCTTGAGATAAGCTTGTCACAAGATGATGATCATCTGACCAGTGTCTGCCAGCATGCAGTGCTTATGCAGCAATGACAGTATCTGGCTTAGGTCATGTATACTATGGTATGCCCTCACGGTCACAGTTGTGCAATGCCGGTGCAGTGCTTCTCTGTCACAGACGTCTTCCATACATGTCCTCACCTACGGCCCTGATCTGCATCAAGGCCTGGTCGCATATTGCAGCAACACAATAGCCCCTGTATAGACCGGGCCTCAACGAAGCAGTCTCATGCTTAAAGCGCCGCCCTGTGACAACCCAAAGAACAAAATACCAATGCCAAGACTACCTTTTCATCAGGCAGGTGCTGCGTATGTCGTGTTGAAGTACAGTTCTACTCATATTGTCATTGGCAATATGCAAAGAAGCTGTCGCCTCCAGGTGGTTCTTGAATGACCCTGTTATCTTGACTGCCTATTCAATGGGCAAGGCCAGCATGCTGGGCTGCTCCCCCTGCTCATTCCCTCACGGTGAATTGTTGTGACACTCCTTCAAAAGCAGTTACCTTGCCTTTCACAGACTTAGCATCTCCGTAATGCTTGATCCGATATTCACCAGGCACGGCATCAACCGGGACATCCCACCTGACTGTTGCAGTTGACTCGCTTGACAGAGCACCTTTGGGTCTGTTCCATATGAATCTTGTACACCAATCATCGTCTGTGTGCACCATATGCCATGTGTCTGCTGCTGCATCATACCTTTGGACCTCCAAGAACGTTTCATTTCGCCTGAGATTGTTCCTGGGATTAGCAGACCAGAATACCACTTCCACTGCATCCCCTGGCCCGTACATGTTTGACGGCTGTGTGATAACGTCACCAAAAGACGCACCAACGGGCACTGAGTCAAATATCACAGGCGGCAAGAAGCTCAGCAGCCTGTCATCAAAGTCGTCAGGCTCAGCTGTGAAAGTCACAACTTCACCACTGATCATTGCTTGCGCCAGCTGCACTGCAGCCTGTATGTAAGCATCCAGTGTGTGAGGGCCATACAGTGTGGAACCTCCCTCGTACCGCTGCACCTGGTATTCCTCATATGTTGTGACGTAGCTTGCATATGTGTTAGTGATGCTGTTCATCACCACCTTGACATCTGACCCCCAGGGCCCCTTGATAATTTCATAAACTGCTTTACGTAATCTTCTGCCAGCCATGGTGGTGAACTCCCCAGGAACACAGATAACTACCTGCAGTGCATTACCACATGCAGTGCATTACCATATGCAGTGTACACTCGAAAACAACCCATGAGAAGGGATAGTTGATGTCACTCTACCGATACACTGCCCTGCTGGGTATTCTGGAGATTGACCACTTTGATAAGCACCACAGGTCTTTGACAGCAAAGCAGTCACCCTATTGCACAGCAAGGCTATACTTGCCGGTGCACATCTCTAGCCTAAAGCAGTGCTTTCTACTCACAAAGTTCCCTAGCCGCAGCAGTGACACCTCGACCACTCTAGGTACCCAAGGATAAGGATAGGGCGCCTCTCCAACATTCAACAATACGGGTTTAGGCCCCTGACAGATGTTCTGCTCCTTGCTGGGCACACTCTTGAGTGCAGCATTCACCAGTCTGACCACTGGTGCCATGCTGGTGAAGCCCTGGTGTCTGTCAGACTGGTAGAAACCCTCAGCTCCTGGACCTGAGGACATGGGGGGCAGCAGATGGTAATCCAAGGTAGTACTGATGCTCATGTGATCAATAACCAACTGGTTTCGTCTGCTGGCAGTCTGTATACCGAGCAAATGCGTATAAGAGCCACAAGGCAGCTGAATCTGCGTTCTGTCATGCACATGACATTGATGATCAGGTAAGGCTCAGACCAATGCTGTGGTGCAGCTCTTAAGCCTTGCATTGATCCTGGTGTCGTCATGCCCGTCCGCGCACTTGAAGCCAAACAACTATCACTTGTTCAAACAGCCTGTGGGTACATTACTAATGTATCCAATAGTATTCAGGATCAACCCTAGCATACCATCTGTAGTTCCTGCAGCAAAGCTGTAGCCCATTGCTCCTGGACAGGTATGTCCTTCTCTGGTGAAGTTGCTGCTTGCTACTGCTACATCTGTCATGTCAATGTACATATGGCGGAAGTCAATCGGACCTGCCACAGCATACTCAGGACTGAACCACAATTCCTGCAGCACAAAGCAACAGGGTGACCACCAGCAGTGCAAAGCATAGCCACCTGTGCTTGCACTGCTCAGATGGCATCAAACATGCACAGGCATGTACCTAACAGCAGCCCAAGTGTAACAAGGTTCATGTGATGAGAATGAAGCTCCTTCTCAGCTGCTGTCACTGGTTGAGATGGCACGGACACAGCACTGATACAGAGTGCACTGCGTGCCCTGAGGCTTTTTGACAGCATACAACCTCACGTGATGCAAGCCCCACCTGTGCCTTGTATGCCTGCTTCTGTCCGATAATTCGCGTGTTCTCCAAGTCATCGTAATTAGCAGGACCCTGACCTACACAGTGCTGGTTGCTCCCATTGCAGGTGCTGGTGTCAACGTCACATGGCAGGCCTGCAGCAGTTGTCAACACTCTGAGTGGCATGCTTGACTGCTGCCATTAGCATGTCTTGAAGGCTGCACTGACTGTTTGTGAGCTCTCTTGAACATGTCCTCTGGTTCAAAGAAGTAACAATTTCCCCAGCTGCTTTCTATTGAAGAGGGACAACTGCATACCTGTGTTGGAACAGAAGGCTCCTTTCACATTGGGTGTTGTATCTGCCATGTTGCTTTGCAGGAAAGCAGCTGTGAATCCAGGCTCCAGCTGCTGCTGCTTGGGAGCCCACCCCTTCTCTACAAACTGTTCTGCTGCTCCCTTGTTATCACCACTGATCAAGCTGTTGGTGTTGTTCATGTTGGTGCAGTGCACTGGAAACCAACTCACAAGACCCCAACCCCTGCGCCAACAAGTGAATTGAAACATACCTGTTTGATGCGACGACCAACACCAACTGAGTTCTGGCTGCCCTACAATGTGAGCGTTCAGGTACGGTCCAACAGTAGTGTCATGCAGTTGCCGTTCATCAGGATTGTATTGCCAACTAGGCGGCCTCCCGCTCACTTACTTCTGGTCGTGTTCTGCACTACGTATCTTGAGCAGTGTCATCTCCTTGTCCGTGTCATGTGAATACTCTTCTCGCTCCTCTGAGGGGTTTGCCAGGTAAGCTGTGGGGCTGCGGTTCATGTTGGCACCAAGCAGATCACCAGCAGACCAACTGACAGCTGAGGGTCGCAGACTGTGGTGAGCTGACCGGCAGGCCTGACAGTCACAACACAAATCCACACTATCAGTTGGTTGGTCAGCCATGCGCTCACAACACAAGCAAGCAGTCCACTGGCTACCTTGAAAGAGGTAAAGGATAGCAATCTCAACTTAGTAAAGCACAGCCACACCAGCACCCAAGAAAATCTCAGACAAGCCCGTCTCCTCCGTTCTGCAATACACATTAGACTGTATACTATGTGAGTGACTCTGTTCAAATGGCTTCGGCTTGACCGCACAGCACCATGCAGAGAAGTGATGGACACAAAGTCTGCTGTCGCTCTAGAGCATGATATGCTGCTACCTCAAGTATGCCCTCCAGCATTGCGTAAAACGTCTGTTTGACAAAGCCCAGGCTGGTGATGTGATACAGGAGGTGACTCAGGAAGCCTGCTGGGGAGGCATGGGTGTGGGTGGCAGTGATGGCAACATTGGCCTTTGTGTACAAGCCATCAAACTCAGACTGCATGATCAGACAGACAGCGAGAGGCAGGCCGCCCTTTATGCTCTCTGCTCTCTTCAAAATCAACTAAGGCAAGACATTACAAGCAAGCTGCCACCCGGCTTCAGAAGTTCTCTACTGTCTGCCAATGTGGCAAGGAGCTTGAGGTACTTCGCACCTGCAGCTGCTCCACCACCTTCCTGGTCAACAGCTGCGAGGGCATCGCCGCATCGATGTTCACCAGTAGAAAGCGGTTTCTGCAGTCAGTGCATACGGGTCATCAGACGGCCTTTGGCAGAAGATGCCACCACATGTGCCAAGTGATCAATGACAATGAAGCAGCAGCAGGTCCGCAACGCGCTTGTTCTGCTATGCATGTCAGCAGCTACTGTATGGTTCATAAATTACGTAAATCTTGCTGAGCATGGCACTGTGCTCGCCTCGGCTCGCTGGGGTCCGCGAATACGAAAGCCCGCGCGTACAGTCTGGTGTGTATCCCGCCAGCTATTTGATCTGGCATAGCGTAACCCTACAAAGCAGCTCAACTATCAAATCAGGTATTAATCTGATCATCACCAATGGCTCAATCGCAGTGACATCCTCTGTCAGCACTCACTAGCAGTCCCACCGCTCACCATTAGGTTGACATCAGCAGCGGGGCCTGTAATATCTCCCTTGCCTGTAATACCATCCCAGCATGTTTATCGTGGTGTTTTCAACATATACAATTGTTTTCTATCCATGTCGACCACCCACCGATGCCGACCAGGTAATGCGCTTGTCCATTCACGCCCACGAACACATAAATCAGTATCAATAGTTGCAGCATAGGGACTGCAGGTGCATATTGATGCACGGGCCTCTGTATATGGCATACGTGACTAGGTCAGCAAGAGCCGACACGCACTGTGATTGCCTCTGCCACGCTTACAAGTATATCATAGTGCAAGAACGATGGTAAGCAGTCGACGCAGCAACCTACGATGCTTGAACGCAATACTGTGATGGCGCGAGGTTCTGGCACTTGCGCGGGTATCAACGCCGTGGAGTTGCGCTGTGGCATTTGCTGGCAGAACAGGCGGTGGATCACACAGCTGCCGCGGCATGTGAAAGCGCGCAAAAAGTCGCACCATTGAGCGAATTGCGCTCAGTTTCTGGCGTGGCATGTACGTGATCACATGCGTATGCATCTATAGGCACACAACCCGTAGAGCATCGTCGAGAGTATCATATCCTTTTACTAATTGATGCCAACCTCATCTGCTGATTTTTAGTGCTGCAAGGAATAGGTCATGCATCCCAGCTTCCTTGCAGCGAATTCCCAAATCTGACATGCCAGTCTCTGGCAATTCTTCAAATCTGCCCTCAAAGCCTCTGAGGGTAGCCCCCGACTGACCCTGCTTACACGCAGGTTTCCCACTCTGCATATCCCGGCATAAACAAGCTGGGCATTCGACAAGCTCTTGGCCTCTGACCTGCAAGGCCTGCCATTGCAATGCCCTGACCCTTGCCACATATTCAGACACATCTGCTAATGCACCCTCAATCACGACAACTCCCGGAAAGCCAGGTTTGCTAAACCCTCCTATGCTCAATTCACGAGCCCATGATACCAGGTTCTTGCGCTTTTCTGTGCTTTTGATGTGATGAAACCAGATAACAGTGCGAAGGAGGCAATCACCGCAGCTGTCTGCTGCAGCTGTGCTTACAGCAGCTGCTGGTTGACCTCCAATGTCACTCGCAAGCTGCTGTTGCTGTGGCTGGCTGCTTGTGTGACTTGACTCTGTGGCACAGTGCTCATGTGGGATCTGCAATCCCCTGCTGCTGTCCATTTGTGTGACTTCTTCCTGACAAGTGCAGCAATACATGCACTTCTTATGTCTTCTCCTTGAGGAAGCATACAACGGAAGCACACAACACAAGTAAAGTCGAAAGAAAGCACATGAACGAACATCATATCCAGCAGGCACCCTGTGCTGGTATGCTCAACTTGCCACAGTACTGGAAGTACTGGGAGGTACTCCTTGCTCTCATCATACTGATGACAAGCAGTTCATACCAGCAGTGTATTGGCCCTTTGCTAAATTCAGGGCTGATGATTACTACCAGGCCTTGTAACCCACCTGCAGCCTATCTAACAGCAACAAGAGGCTCTCACTGCCAATTGCATCTTGTGCTGCTGCAGTCAATCGCGAGGTAAGCTCATCATGTATAGACCTACAACAGCACACTGATCAGGAATCAGCCCGCAACACATGCAGTACACTGAGCAACGAGTGCCCCTGGTACCTGAAATGCAACATCTGACCCATCCTTGAATTCAGCATTACAAAACGAATCAGTATCTGCAGAGAGCAGCAGACAGCTCAGATGTAGCAGCATAGGCCAGGCTGAAATACGCCATGTCAGGTAATGGAGGGGCCAGAGCAAACAGAAAACTAGTCAAGTGCACAGACCATACCTTGGTGCATTGCAGACCAGTGTAATCTGTGCCGCTGCTTCAGCAGGGTAAGCTGCTGGCAGCTGAAACTTCATTGACACCGGGCTGCCTGACAGAGTGACACCTGGCAGCCTGCAGGAACAAACAGCAACTGGTGGAGGATCATCACCCGTCATATTGCACCTTGTGGTGACTTATGTTTTTTGATTGAATTCTTAGGACTCTGCTGTCATTAAATGCATGGCACCCGCAGTTACCCTACGTCAGTCAGTCTTCTTGCAGCTCTCGCATACATCAAAATTTCATGCACATGCAGGTTCAAACTTGATACAGCACGACACTCTTTCTAGCATATGTCAGCAAAGCAGAGCAGAGATGAGACAATTGCCCTCTTTGAATGACCAGCGTGTTCAACAAGCTGCATGAAGCAGACACGCTGCTCACATGACTGTGCCACTCAGGCTGGTCAGATACATGTCTGGAGGCAATGCCTGCTGTCCTGCAGTAGCTTGTAGAGCTGCTGTCACTGCAGCCAATGCTTGCTGCTCTGCTGTCTGCAACACGAAGCAGCCCTCATCTTCAGGATACATAGCACGCAAGGCCTGCGGTCAGAGTGAAAGCAAGGCATGTGAATCTGACCAGCTGGTGACTAATGTTGGCCAAGATACAAACAGGCACGGTCAGCAAGGGGTTCTCTACAGATCCCTTGCTTCCAGCACAGGCACGCTTGGTAAATTACTCATCTCATGTGTATGCAGGGTAGACTGTTACTCCTCAAGCGACATGTCGGGCCGATGTCAGCCTCCGAAAAGAGACTGCCAGTCCAGTAGAAGCTGCATTTGCCTGTTCTGTTGCTACTGCTAGCAGCTGCCGGGGTGATCTTATTGTTCGCGCCTCAAATGAAGAGAGTGCATTCGCGGCATGGTCTTGGGCTGTTGACCCAGCCTGACTCGCACCTGCACCTCTTCCATCTGCCTCTGCAGGTTCTCAGCCAGGGACATTCTGGTGTCACGTGCACTCGCTGAGGCTTCCGGCTCAACCGCTTGCAAGGTGCTTGCTTGATTCAGTGACAATATTACTCTCAGAGATGCGCATGCTAGTCATATACAATCGGAAAACAGGGGGTGCTGCTCGGCTTGATGTTGCCCAAAGTTCTTGAGTGTGCGCGGTGCAGGTGAAGATTGAGTCTGCGACAATAGAAAAATTCTTCCACAGATAAAGGCAGTTGCAATTGACGTTTTTGGTGCCTGCCATTCCTCGAATGCTGAACCATCTGTGCAGTACAACAGTACATGTACTGTATTGTATTACTATGGTATTGTACAATACCATAGAACCCTTCCGAAAGATTTGGCCGAGTAAGAGCAGGGAACAGGCAGCAGGCGTTGTCATAATATGAATTCTCATCCATGATTGTTACTATCGGGAGAAGACCCCATCAAACAAGGGCCCCTATAGATCTTATCAACACCTGCAGTCTGGCTCTGACTGGCCTGTCAGTGGCATGCCTCTGGATACGTACAGCGTGGGCAACCGTGTACATGTACCATAACATTCCCTGCACAGTATGCTAAGCTGGACATCTGCATCTCATCATGGCCTCAGAATTGTGAATGTACGCGTCATCCTGCTGTAGAGGTCAAGCTTTGCAGCCGCAGACATGCCTGGCTGCACAAGGTCCATCAGATCAGCCTGCAATGTCACAAAACATGCACCGATCACACCATCAGCTGACAAACAGCCAGTTGGCCCACCACATGCCAAAAGGGCACACACAATCATGTCATATGATGCCCTGTACTGTCCCATCGAGTGCCTTGCCGAAAATGCTTTGCAATCTCCAACAGTCACAAAAAAACTCATGTTCCCTAGAGTTGATAGGGTCTCTGGCTCTTCTCTTACCTGCAGTTGTGGCCACTCGCTGTATTTACTGCTCCTGTCCTTCAGCCGATACAGCAGCTGGGCCCTCACATACACCTGATGTAACCTGAACAGCACAGCACCCTGTGCACCTGACACAACCTGCTGCTGTGCTGCTGCTGATGCAGAGCCCTTGTCAGTCTCTGTGGCACCCTCAGCACTCTGCAAAGCTAGTAAGGCACGCTCAAGCTTGGCCATGGCCAGCCTGGTCAACCAAAGCGCCACAGACACAGCAGCACCATGCTCAGAAACTGGCAGACTGTGTCGATACATTTGTGAGCTGCTGTGGCTTCACCGCTGCATTGACTGTATGGTGCATGTTGCTCAGTCACTTGACTCCAACAGATTGCAGGTTCAACCTTTGCACGCTCTCAACGCCACCGTGACCACATATCATGTAACAGAGCGCTAATCCTCCAATCTAGCATAATAGAAACAGGTTGCAGAGCCTGATGTCAGGGACTTTCTGTCGTGATATTCAACCACATCACCTGCAGGGCATTGCCTGTCTCTTGGGGTCTGGTGGTGCAGGTGCCAGCAGCAGCAGCCACACCCCCCGCAACAGTGTCCAGCTCAGCAACAGTGCAGGAACAGCAGCAACAAGTGAGATGGACAACTCATTGGCTCTCAGAATCTGATCAAGCTCCAACATGGCCGCCTCAGTGTCAAGCTTCAGCCTTTGAACCTGCCAGCAGCATGATTATCCCCTTCATCAACCTATTTCATCCACGTGACAGTTTTGCTGGGTGAACTGTGCAGACACCTAGCGATAAGTACGTCATGAACTACTGTCAAACTGGTGACGCTGCTGCCACGTCTTGCTCAGCAGTGAAACACCAGGTCATCTGACTTGCATTGCCAGTGCTGCTGTTGTCCCAGGCTCCCTCAAAAGGACTGCCCCACAACCTGTCTCACCTGTATCAGTAGTGTTCTGGCCAGTTCACCTGTGATCAGGTTTCTGATTGGGCTCTTGAGGTCCCTCTCATAACATCTCATAACAACTTGCATGCCCTGATTCACAGCAGCAGTGTCACTCAACAGATTGTCACCAACAACCACAGGATGATGACCACCACCAACACCATCACTGCTGCTGTTGGTACTTGCCGCTGCTGCAGCTGATGGTGTATTGCTGGAAACAGCATCAGCAGGTGCTGGTAATGCCGGGTGGTCTTGTTGGAAGTCTGTGAGCATTCTGAGCAGTGACTCCTTGTCTGCCTTGAACTCGGCACTGCTGACCATGCTGGGACGACTGCGGGGGAAGTTCAACAGACAACAACATCACTGTGTCAGCAAAACAGACAGTAAGCAGACAGGTCGCAACAAGCATCTGTGCACTGCTGGAGATATGCAGCAGCACACACTGCAGAGACATCAGTTCATTGAGCCTGCTAGTTGCTATCTATTCAAGTGTACACGTTTAGTGGTAGACTACGTAAACAAGAAAGCTAGTTGCTTGAAGCTGGGCAACAAGTCAACATCATGGGTAGGATGTTGTGATGTTGTCTTGAAGCATGCTGCAGGCGAAGGGGCTGTGGAACTAAACAACAGCATCATGAATGCCCTCCACCATCAACTTCTACAACACGTTGAAGCCCAGTGCCTGTTTTGAAGATCAGCCGCTGGTCCCCTGTCACTCACTCTCTGAATGTTGAGAACAGCTCATCCCTCACCACCACCAGGGGTGACACAACATGATCAGACCAAGCACCCCTTACTGCTGCTGCGGCTGCTGCCGCCCAATCATCAAGGTCACTGGAGCCTGCCAGTCGGCTGTGGCGGTACAGGAATGCTGCTGCTGATATGCTGGCAGCAGCAGCAATGCTGTACTTGATCCAGTGTCTCTGTAGGGATGATGGCATGGCTGCCCAGGCTGGTATTGATGTCAATGGACCCAGGTGGCGGGCAGCAGCAGCAGCGGATGAGAGAGTCACACCAGCATCACTGCGCCTGTACCAGTGTCAAAACGTATCACAAACATGATGACAATGGCAAGAGAGGTTGGTAGTCCCCCGGAAACCCAATGCATGGGCGGTACACAAATAGAGTGCAATGTGCTAGGGCAGCGGAGACAATGTTATTCATTATCAATGTATTTGCACTGCACAAACAAGGCCACTGTCTCACAATATGTGACAGCCTGGACTTCTGCTCCAGGTCTCCATTGGTGACCCAGACCAGAACACATTGTGGTTCTCACACATGGTGGACAGTCCTTGTCTATCGAGTACAACAGCATGGGACAAGCACAGCTGGTGCAACTGTTCTGCCTGACTCTGGCACACCATTCTATCCAACCCTGCCTTCCTCCTCCTCCCCAATTGTCATTCTGCACCTTCACGTGAGATACTTCCAGATCAGCACCCCACCTGTGATCCCAGGCGGCCAGCCAACCACCCACCTGCGCCCTTGACTAACATCAGTTTGATGCACACGCAGCAGATCTCTCAACTCGATGACGCCACTATGAAGCTGGTCCAGGTTCAAGGGCTGGGTTACTGTTGCTGCTGTTGTGCTGGGAGACTGCTGCTGCTTGTGCTGGGTGGTTTGTTGAGTTACATCGCCAGCCAGTCTGCTGCGGATCTGACTGCAAGAGTTGCAGCAGAGCAGCACAGATGAGGGAAGGCTGCTGATGCAGAAAATTGGCTGGTGATCAGCTTTTACAGCATCAACATGCGTGTGTTGACATTTTGTGCTTGTGCTCAAATTGAACCAAGCAGAGTTGTGAGCAGGTGTGTCAGTCCAAATCAAGATGAACACCTATGAAAGCGGCAGTATGAAACCTTGCACAGATCAGCTGTACATTGGATTTGGTAGCCTTTCACCAGTACAACATCCAGTTGCTACGCATGATCTCCATCATTATCAGCAGCAGCATAGGTGCAAGGTTCCTGGAGACACTAACTGACCTTACAGCTGATTCATACTGCTGCAGTTCATCAACCTGAGGCATCAGTCGTCTCACTGCTGCTGTCACCTCATTCACACACTCAGCAACAGCAGCAATAGCAGTCCCTGGCGAATGCGACGCCCCAGCACGATCTGCTTCTGCTGTTGTTACTTCCAGGATCTTGAGCTTGGCTGCAGGCAGCGATGCACGAGCCTGACAGTGTCGTATTGCTGTCATTCACAAGCAGCTTCAATGTTTACATGATGGCTTGCTACATGTCATGCAGCTTCACATGCATTGGAAGCTACCCAAACGTCTCGAAACATCCACCTATTGCTGCTACTGCTGGTAATTGTTGTCACCTGCTGCTGAGTGCACTGCTGCCAGGGCCTCACACAACTGAGTAAACAGCAGCTGCAGCACAATGACCTGCACACACATGGGGTAACAGCATTCAAGATCCATCCTGTCACATTGCGAGGGGTATGTCTGGATGTGTCCATCATAGAATCTTTGGGAGAATGGTGCTGCTGGGAGATAAACACACTGTGATGATAGGCGGCAATGAATGGCTCATGTCCAGGACCACGGCAGTGCAATCTTATTGACTGCTGTGGTTTCCTCCTTGTAATTCACAGGCAGGCTAGTAAGTAGACCGGACAGACACCAAGCTGCTGAACAGACCGGCAAGAGATCTGTCATCACTGACCCGCTCTGCAATCCTGTCGCTGCTTGGTGCCACTTCAGGTCGTACACCTGCTGCTGCTGCTGTTGGTGCTACTTGCGATAACTGCTGCTGACTCTTGTGTTGCTGCTGCTCATAATGTTGTCTGGTCCAGCCTGTCCTCATGTCTTGCAGTATGGTCATCAGCTCATGCACAAATCCAGCAGGACCTTGGGACAGCAACTGCATCACAACAGACACAAGGCATGTGGAGTTGTCACCAGGTCTGTGAATCACAGACGTCGTTTGCAACTAGCAGCTAGTTTGCTGATAATTAACTGAAAATTGATTTGTGGCAATGACAATCCCAGTGGAGGTTTCACCAGCTCAGACAAGCAGCGCTGCTCAGTGCTGCACACCAACCTCGATGACAGAGCTGCACGGTGTGCTTTAGACAGGTTTGCACATCTGACTGCTCTAGTTGCTTGATCAGGCAACAGCAAGGGTCACAATTGATGGACGAGCATCATTGGATCTGATGGCAACACATGAGTACAAACTGCCCAGTGGGAGCCGTTCAGTGTTAGCACAACCGTTGTTGTTGATCTCATTGCTGCTGCATCAGCTGTGCGTTGCTGAGTGACTGCCGCATGCTGCAGGCTGCTGTGGCGATTGTCAGGTCAACATCATGCCTGATACAGCCTGTAACTCACCATGAAGGCACCATGAGAACCAGCTGCCAGCCTGCCCCTCCAGAAGTTGAGGTGATGATGAGTCACAGCAAGAGACTGGAGCAGCCTGGATAACCAGAACCGCACGTAGTAGCAGAAAACATGTTGTTTGCAATGAACCAGAGTACTGCTACTTGCAATCGCTGCTGCTGGAGTTCCTGCAACAGGGTCATTGCTGATGAGCACCCAGTGGCTTGTGTCCCAGTTGTAGCAATGCTAGCCACTGCGGCTGTGACGTATATGACTCTAGAGTGTATCTTTTCTATCAAATGATCAGATGAAGGATCTTGCTGCAGCCATCGCTGAGAGCTACATCTGGCGATCAGCGTCAGATGCTGTGCAAAGACCTGCCTGTCTGATGCCACTTGCGCCAGCAGCAGAGTTTGGAGCCACGTGTCAGCCATTGCATTACCCTGCAAGTGTATTATGGGCGTGATGTAGGTGTTCACGAACAGGGATCAGTCTTGACTTCAGCACATCAAAGGAGATCACAGTGGTTGATCTTACCACAGCAGGTGGGGGCACCGTCACAAGGACAGCACAACCTTCACCCCGGTGTGCTTAATCTCAGCATGACTAGGACAACTATTTCACAACAACCTTTGAAAAGCGCACCTGATCGTCTGGGTGAGATGTACGCAGAGCATACAGTACTGCTTGTGCTGCCGGCACATCAAGACCGGCAACGGGGAGTGGCTGCAAAGTGGACCAGGTCCATGATTCACGTTTTGATGTGCTACGTGCCCAGCCAGCTGCGGCGTTGAGCAGCTGGGTGACAATGCTATGGCACTCCTGAACAACTTCCATCGTCCAGAGGAACCGGCCCGCAACTGCTTGCAACAACCCCCTACTGGCGCAGATTTACTTGAATCACTAATTTCAGAGTATTGATCTGTTGAGGGCCACCCTGGGCGGGGTGATGATGACATTGTGATCACTCTACGGTCACACTTGCTGGCACTTTTCAATTCTGATTATTGGGTGCGGTAACAGATCAATAGTAGACCATAAGCCTTCATACGGAACAACATGTGCCCAGGCAGTGATGTTGACACGGGGTGTATGTGGAACTGAACAGCAGGCACAACCAGGCCAGAAGCGCGAAGCTTTGTGTCGTCTAGTACCAGCCTGGGTGGCGATGCAGCGTACTCGAGTCTGCTATTATTTAATACTATTACCTGTGTCTGTAGCTCTTGCCTTTGGTCTAGTGTCTGCCAACCAATCTGCAGCAAACAGCAGGGTTGGTGGCGAAGGTATCAGTAGCGGTGGTGGCAGCAGCATCAACAGTACAGCGAGCGGTGCATCACGAGGGCAAATTCGCAACGCCTCCATCGCTGCAGACCCAGTTGCAGCAGGCAGCTGTACTAGCCCTCTGAAGCCAGTATCAGGTCAGCCCTACTGCTTTGTGCCATCAACCATCAGTCCTCAGGCTCAGGCCTTCTTGCGAAATAGAGCCCCGAGAGCCGCCACAGGTCCCCTCACAATCGCAGCAATCAAGCAGCGGCGAACAGACTTCAGTGTACAGGCTGCTTCAGTGTCTGCTGATGCAGCGAACAAGTATCTGCAGACCGTTGTCAATGGCACATACAATGGAGTACCTGTGGCAGTGGGCACGCCAAAGGACTACAGATCAACACAGCATGACAAGATGATACTCGTTGTGAGTAGGCTGCGCCCCTCCTCCCTTTGGCAGCGGCTTGACAGCTGCAGCCACTGTATGTTAAACTTGAGTGCTATGGATACATAAGCCAGCTTACCTGACAAGATAAGATTATACCACATACAAGAGAACAATGCAACTGATGTCTATTTGTTGCCAAATAGCAAAGTCACCTCTTTCTGTGCTCTTCTTGTTGATGCAGCTTCACGGCGGAGCTTATGTCTTGGGCTCCTGCTACCAGTACTGGCAAGTGAGTGCCTTGGTGTCCTACGCCTCTGGCATACCAGTCACCTGTGCAGAGTACAGACTGGCTCCAGAGCACCCATTCCCAGCAGGACTTGATGATGCCCTGGCAGTGTACAAGCACCTGCTGCAGCGACATAGACCGCAAGATATAGTCATCATGGGCGATTCAGCTGGTGGTGGGCTTACTGTTGCTCTAACCCTAAAACTCAAACAGGACCGGCTGCCTCTTCCTGCAGCCATTATACTTATCAGCCCCTGGTCTGATCTAGAGAAGACAGGTGACACACTCACAACATTATCTGGTGTGGATCCAGGACTGCACTATGAGTGGAACCTGCGGTTACCTGCTTTGGCATATGTTGGTGGTAACAGCAGCAGGTTGCAGGATCCGTTGGTATCTCCCCTTAGGGCGAATTTCAGTGCACCTTGGCCACATACATACATACAGGTTGGCCTGAGGGACTCCTTCTTGAGTGCATGTGTCATGCTGTACCGCAAGCTTAAGCCACTGAGCTCCTCAGGGGGTGTTGATGTTGAGATATCTCCCTGGGAGGGCATGTGGCATGTGTTCAATGCTGTGCTGGATATTCCAGAGGCAGTGGCAGCCAACAAGGAGATAGCTGATTTCATCTTGCAGCATGTGGGCAGATGAAAAGCAGTGATTATTATCATTATTATTATCATTATGTGGGCAGATGAAGGGTGTGCAAGGCTTGCTTTGCTTTGCAACACACTACAATTGCCCTAAGGCTTGCTGTTTACTGCACGAGCGTCATGAATAATTCTTGATATGTGGTGGCTGGTAGAAATACTACTACTATGCACGAGCCTTACGAGCTTTAGTCAATATGCTCTGTAACATTACATACATAGGGGGATGGAAGTGCACTGTATCAGTGTTATAGGTCTCCCGTGAACCCTCCTAGCTGACATGCCTATCTACCTACGACTGAGCTGATGTTGACGTCAACGGTTGCCCCTAGCCACCAGCACTGGCTTACCCTGGTTGCTCGTTCAAAAGACATGAGTTGATCGCGCAGTTGCTTCAAAATGTGCATAGATAAGTAAGGCGAGGGGCCCCTTGAATGTTGCTGACACATGGTGGCTAGGGGCAGTAATATCAGCCAGCATTACATTTATTTTGCTGCATGAGCCAAATCTCCTTTCACATGGTGGCTAGGGGCTGAACC
>LWCB01014334.1:0-10409 GCA_001630525.1 Coelastrella sp. M60 | reverse complement strand
GCATAGTGACGCCTCCAAGTTGCCGCTCTGTGTAAGGTAGCGGTGGTGCAAACTGGGTAGCAGGAGTTCTGGCTGCTGCGGGCAGGGCAGGGCGGAGCGTGCCCGTGGATGGCCTCCTTCCACCAACAAGCTAGCAGTGTGTATAGCACCTAACAAGCACCGCAAGGAGAGCATTGCTCACTTCAACCTGCCAGCTGCAATGGCCAAGAGCAAGCAGAAACACAAACATGTGGCATCACAACTTGCCACATGAAACACCATTAACAGCTCAAGCAGAAAGGCTAAGAGCATATCACTGCCATAATGCGACATATGCCATCCAGTCACATGCAAGGTGGCAAAGCAGCAAATTGTGCTACAGACGCAAAGCCCTAGTAGTCTGCCCAAAGTCCACACCATGATAACTACATGACAACGTCCGCTGAATTGCCCCAAGCCCAACCACAATGGCCTAGAGAGCACAGAGGTGATGGTCATATGCATAAATCTACATGTCACATCAACCTCTCTACCTGATGACAGCGCCAGTGCTAGAAGCGCCCAAAGCTACCCAACCATGTGCGGTGAGTCCTTAGCTGGCTGCCTCCTCACGAATAGGGGCCAACCGTAATTTACGGCTCTTGCTAACCCAACAATTGCGCTTTCCCTTAGCTTGTCTGCAATGCACACAACAAACAACACGTCAACAACCAGCTAGCATGCCGGGGATGCTGCAGCTAAGTGGTGCAACCAGACAACCAGATATTGGGTACTCTTCGACACGATTCAGGCGCTTTGCTCCTCGCTGGCTGGTTCAGATGAGCCATGGTGAGCTTCCACGTCTGAATCTTCTGACCTAGGGCGCAGCTGCTCTGCCCGAAGCTTGGTCTCCAGGTCACTTATGGTTTCATCTCTCAGCGCCAGCTCTTCCGTCACGGCTTCGAGAGCAGTTTGTAGAGCACGCTCATTGCCTACAAGCATGGAAACCATGAACGATTTGACGACCATCTTGAAGCTATCAACTGGCAGGCTTGCTAGAGAAGTATATCCAGGCCACCTCAATGTTGTGTTGCTGATGATTGCATGTGACACATAGATGACATTGCTAAGCAGATACGTTTAACCCACAGGCAGCTGGAACCTTCATTGTGGGTGCCATAATGCCGTGGTGCTTCCGGGCAAGGTAATGTTGTGTTGCTTCTAGAAGATGTATGCTGCCAGTGACCACTAAAGCTGCAATCGTAAGCCAATACACAACACATTGCTGGGGCAGGTGAGTCTAGGCATCTAGTTGCCGTTGCTCTGAGCTGAGGGGTGACATAGTTGCAAGGCAGAGAATGTTGCGCACCTGAGCTACTGCCTCCTGCTCTGGCTGCTTCTGTAGCAATGATGCAAGCAGACGACAGCAGACCTCAGTTAGCAGCAACATGGAAAAGCAAGATGTTGCGAGCATGATACATATGCCTCGTATAAAACCCTGCAGGCTTGCTGCATGGTACTGCAGACATCCCTGCAGCTGCTGGTATGCACGGGGACGCAATGTGCGATGTCATAATGGGAGACATGTGATGAGCTATCACTCATATTTACAGCAGGCGTATTCAGACAAAATGCACGCACAGCATAGCATGGTGCTACAGCATCCATGCTGCAATGTTTCCGCTGGTGTGCATGGTAAAGTCTGCCAGATTGTACAAGGGTCCCGAACAGCATGCCCTACCAACCTTCCAGCAAGCCCTCCACCACCTCCTGCACGTCGTCAATCCTCGTTCGTTCATCATTAGCTAGTATTGTGAAGGCTCTCTGCACCTCGTTAGGGTGCGTGGCCCTGTAAACTGTGAACCTGTTCCGCAGTGAACTTGCCAGCTGGTTGTACATCGCCCACACTCGGTCCTGTGCTGACATCCTCTGGTCTTGGTCTTCTCTGGCGTCAATAGGGTGGACTACTGCCACTGCAGCGACAACACAGTGGAGTGTGCAAGGCCTGGTGACGAAACCTGCTGAGTAACGGTTGATCTGCGCGCGTCGTTCAATGTTTCAGCCATGGACGTCAAACTAATTACACCATGTCTATTTGTCAAGCCACGCGACAGGCGCTGAATGATGCAGACGTCAAACTAATTACACCATGTCTATTTGTCAAGCCACGCGACAGGCGCTGAGTGATGCAGCTCGGCAACGCGTCCTCTCAACTTCGCCATGCCCAGGGCCGTGCATCCCAGGGCCGTTTGCAATGAACGACTTGGCGTCAGCAGGGATCACTGGGATCCGTACAAACTGGAGCTAGTTTACCACCTGGTGACCACAGCTTCAAACTCGCTGATGGTGCGTGTTCAAGCTAAAGCAGCACTGTTTGTTTTGATCACTGACAACAGAATGCGTCTGTTGCTGAGGTTTCTATGCGTTTGGCTCTTCCAAGGCTCCATGCTGCCCCCCTTCATGTCTTATGTCCGCGTTCTCCAGACTTCACCTGGAGTCCACCATCACCAACCCGTCTGTTGACCATGCAGCAGAAATTGCCTGCTGGGATGCAGTGGCAGACACATGCATCAGCACCTCGTAGTTCAGTAGCAGGTTCAGCAGCATGCAGTGCAGTGTGGCGTCGCAGTCCTCCATGCTTCACAGGTCCGCGTTTCGCGGGATCAGCGTATCACACTCTGGGTTTTTGATGCAGCTATTGCTTCTTGTTATGCTCAGTGTGTGGGGTGCAAAGTGTTGATAGCCAGGTGTACGCTGGGTCACAGCACTGGCTGAATGCTGCTTGCTGCCCGTCAGTATGGAGAATCCAATTCTGGTAAGATACTGAGCAAGCTCTTTGTTCCTTGTGTAACTCCTGCTTCAGCAAGTGTTTCCAATTGGCTGGTGATCGCATTCTTGGCAAGCAACCAATATGACAATGCCCGGCAAGCAACCAGGGTGTACATACTGTTGCTGCTGGGAAGTCTCTCCCACATGGATCCTTTCCGCAGCTGCCTTTCAAGTTTAGCATGCATCAAACTTTGAGCTTTCATGTTGGCATCGCTGTGCTGCTGCTGGGTCTGTGCTACCATGATATGGAGCTCTGGTTGTGCCGTTACATCATTGCAGTATTCTGACTTGCTGGGTCTGGTTCAGTGGTCATATGCTCTACGCTTGCTGCCTGTCAGTATGAGCAACCTTTCTAAACACTCAGCACAGCAATTACATTTGGCAAATGGACACAGTCTAAGAAGGATCTGCGTGCCCCAGAGGCTCCACGAGCAGCATTATGCTGGCAATTGTCTTCCGTGGCAACAGCCCGCCTGCAGATCGTAGCTCTGCAGGGTGCATTGCATGCACTGGCAGTCTGATTACATAACATATCCAATCAAGGATCATGATGTTGTCTCCTTACGCAGCAGTGGTCCAGCAGACACCTACACTCTCCGGGTCATGTCCACTACTTGATGTCGTCAGCCTGACCAGCAAAGTTTGCTGCAGCATGCACCAGAGGGCTAGCCAGCTTTGTTGGCTGAGCAGTTTTTGTCAGCCATCATTTCATCAGAGAAAGAGTATGTTTGAATTTACCGGGGGCTTGTCTCAACAGAAGCTATAGGTCATGCAATGCCTCATTTTGAAAAAGCACATGCTGCTGCAGGTTTACCTACCAGACAAATTGCTGACATGCAGAATGTTCTTCAGTCACCAGGACGTGCATAAGTTGATGTCCTCACTCGGATGGTATGCTAATGCTGCAGGTTGAAAAGGGCACCCAGGGGAGTGATGGGCGAGTTGTCAACCCACGCAGCAAAGGTACAGACAACAGAACTGCGCGGTGACATACAGCACAGCATATAAACAAACAATTGGTCAGCATCAGTTGCCGTAGCAGTTATTGCAGATGCCACCAATGTTGCTTTGTTTTGTGTTACGAGCCAGTCTGGTCCAGTACAAGACAACAGTATGTCTGCATATTGCGATGTTCACGCTGCATTTAGAAAAGGCTTTACAGCCTGCAACCGTTGGCGACTGCCTGCAATACAGCAGCCACTTTATACCTGAATTCGAGCCTGTTATCCAATTTGTTTAGTTATATCAAGACACTCCTGCAGGTTGGTTCAAAGTCTGCTGCTTTGGCAACAGAGCAGAACAGAATCCAAGTCAATCTGCCAGTGGCAGAAGGCCTTGTTCTGCGACCAATACAAGCTATTATACACTTGCCATGCCAGAACATACTGCGTCTCCTCTTCTGGTACTTGTCAAGATGCTGCTGCTGCTGCTGCTGCTGCTGCTGCTGTATTTCGAATGTTCTTCTCTGCAGACCAGCGCGCCTTTGTGATCAGCTTGACTCGCATGGGTGAAGACAACAAGTCATTCAGGCTGACAAGACTTTGACTCAACATTCGCTAGCTTTGCAGGAGCAGACTATGACCTGCAGGTAGGAATACAATTGCTGAACGATGGTCACAGAGACAACTGTTGCATCTAATGCTTCACACCGCATATAGCTCCCCACATTGCATATTGTGTGCTCTAGTTACAATGCCAGTTATAACATGTCAGCTGTGTGTTGTGCTCAGGAGGTTTGTAATTGACGTGCTTGTTGTTGAAGATTCCCTGCAACAAAGCAACCTGCTTATGTGTAGAACGTGGGTGAATTGCTGCTGCTGCTGCTACAGGATGCCATCGCAGACGCCACCAACACTTCAACTACAACATTGAATCTCCAGTAAGTTGTTGAAAGGCTGTGGTTGATCACAAAGGCCCCCAGAGCTGACTATACTGGTATTCCCAGTGTTGTGATTGCATCCAAAAACACAGAGAGCAACGCAATAATTCAACTATATCATGAATTGACAGTGATGGTGGTGATTGTTTTCAGCCTCCCTGCACCCTGTGCCGCACAACATGTATAAGAAACATAGGAGCACACACTAAGCATTGCATATACATGAAGAGGAAAGAACATGGTTATGCATCATGCAGCTAGGGCCGCTACTACTGGTAAATGTGTTGAGGCAGTAGCTGCATCACACTCTTCACAGCAAGTGATGGCTTTCAGAGCCGCCGGCCAGTAGCTCACCGTGGTTGCTGCTGCTGCTGCTGCTGCTGCTGCTGCTGCCGTTGTTGCTGGGGTGGTGCTGTTGCTTCTGATTCTATCACAGGCGTATCGCTACCTGTCCAGCATTGCCGTCAAGGACGGTCGCGTATTTGCACTGTTTGTTCGCAGCCCAAGCAGGGTGAGTTACTGAGGAGTGTTCTGGGTCAGTTTGTTGCAGTATGCATAGTATATAACACTATTCCATGTCATTATATATACACTACCCATCAGCCATAGCAATATTGCCATTGGCCCTGCGCCCCATTCTAGAGCCCCATTCCATGTCAATGTTGGACTCCAATGTTCAGAGGTGCATGAGCAGTAACCCACAGCAATACGGTGTTTGCAAGCCTTTTCCAGCGCGGTGTTTGAGATTGCAATGATGAGACTTCTTGTGATTCGGCTGCATCACATACCACAGAAGGATCATGAACAGTCCCCGATTGTCTGTGATAGTTCAACACAATGGTGACTCTGCTGTTGTCTGTTGACTGCAGTTGTATGACAAGGCAGAGTCAGATTTGAGGCACATTGTGGACACAATTAAGCTATTGTAGGACAGCAGCAGCAGCAGCCGTCGCCGCCGCTGCAGCAGCAGCAGCAGCAGCAGCAGCAGCAGCAGCAGCAGCAGCAGCAGCAGCAGCAGCAACTGGTCTGCAGCGGTAGCAGCAATGCCAGGTCAGCAGCGGCAATTGCAGCATTCACCCAATCATCAACACCAGATGGCGGCAACCATGAGTCATTGAGAGCCATATAGTGGCTGCCAGCAGCAGCAGCAGCATGGCAGGCAGAGGAGGTTGAGACAAGGATATTCAGCTGACCAAGGTCAGCAGTACTGTCATGACTGTGGTGCTGTTTGCAAATGCCAGTGTAAGCATGCTGGGAGCGTGACGATCTGGAGTGAGTGCATGCCAGCTGAGCTTGGATCGCAAGCATATAGGTAATGATATTTGACTTTGCTGATTCAGCATGGTTCTGGCTGATTCAGAAAAATAGACCAAGCATCTTGCTCATGTGAAGCTGCAAGCCTTGCGAGCCTCGCAAGGCTTGCTGGGCACCATGATGGCGAGTTACTTCATGTGACTTTCAGAGTGATGGCAACGCAAAATGCCATTTCAAGGCAAATGGCACTCAAGGCCATCATAGAAGATCTGGCGGTCATTGATGTTGCGGAAGCCATTATCCGCTGTTTCGCAGCTGGTCAGGTTGCTTGTCAGATCGAGATATGAAGAAGCAACTTTCGAAGTCAGGTGCATTGCATGCTTGCCACGGAGGCAGGTAGCTAATTTACAAACTGCATGCATTGGCTACATGTGCATAAGGGTCAAAACCGCAACACTGTTGTCAGTGACAAGGGCAATCACACACATGGCAATCATATACAGCTCTGTTGTGCACATTTCATGTTGCATGGCCAAACTTGTTCTGCATGGCATCTAGATATACCAATCACCATCAACCAACTGGCTACTACAGGTGGATGCACGCGTGCCTGAGGCAGGCCATACCCTGTCAGGATTATCACAAACAATACTGCTTGCCTAGCAGGTGACATGCTCACCAATGTTATGCTGTCAACACAACAAACATAATGGTCCAGCTTTTGTGGCAACACCGCTCACAATAGTCGCCACTAAAACTGCCACAGTGTTTTAGCTACTAAATCAAAAGCATTGTGCACACACAACATCCTTTCAGGGTATTCTATGCGTCGTGTGTTTCTGTGTCCGGCCTCTGCAGCATGTAGCAGCCACCCCTTGCACCAAGTGTGCTCGCCATACATACAGCCATTCCTGGACCAACGTGTGGCCTCTTTAATAGACCCTTAAAAGCGCTTCGCTACCAGAGGGAGCTGCTTCACAATATCACCATCATTCTGAGAAAACAAGGCTTACATGTACAACCGTATAGTCTGCGCCATCAGCCACTGTTCAATGATCTCTGAAAAAGCTCTTCCACCAAGGTTTCACAATCCATCCCTGCACTTGCCAAGTGCTCTCTGAAAGGTGTGCTGTATCTCTTGGTCCCATGCTGCCCACTGCATCCAACTGTCCTCCACATCCTCAATGTGTTCAGTTGTATCCTCAAGAATAATCAGGCAAAGAATAGCCGATCCTCTGGCTTCATAGCTCATGAGGAATCAACGGTCCTCTGGTCTCATACTCAGCAGGATAATCAGGCTGAAGAATCAACGGGCCTCTAGTCTTACAGTCGGCAAACACCTGCATCAGAGACCACAATCCCAAAATCACAACCTTTGCACACCATGGTATCTACACAACCTGGACATGCAAGGGCCATCAGCCTGATCACAAGGGTGGTGACTACATGCACCACCATAGCCTGGATAGTTGGGGAAGTGACTTACCAGATTCATAGCAAGCCGATCGCTCTCAACGCCTGCCAACTTGGTTTGAATCTGCTCCTTCTTCACAGCTGCCCTCATAGGTGCTTCAATCTTCTCACACTACCGGCGAAGTCTCACGGACAGCTGGACCAAGAAGGTCATTCTGTACATGACCGTCATTGGCTCTAAACGGGTCCAACAAACCCAGCTAACCAATGTGCACAAAAGAGAAACGTTGTCACCTGCATGTGTGATTTCAATGGGGTCAGGGAAGACTTCACATTACTCTGTATGGCACTTATAATGCTTGCAATATAATCCACTCTTGGCTAGATACAACACGCGAGATGGACACAGTTGCCAAGTCAGGAATGTCTATGTACAGATTCTATGTATGAAAGGTCAGGGGTAGTGCTTATGTGTATGCAAGTAACATGTCAAAACAACAATCTGTACCTATCGACAGCGCCGCTACATGGCGCTGTCATGAGGTAGAAGTGTTGTTTTGACATGTACTAAAAGTGCCAAAACCTACAGAACCATCTGGACCCTAAACCCTAAACCTGTGGTAGGTCCTTATGTACGCCAATGCTTCAGCAGCAAGCAGGTATGCCAGGAATGCTGAGGTTCATTGTAACAAAGCAGCTTGATACCTCCACATTGAAACCTCTCAGGCACTCAGCATGAGTTGTCATAATGGGTCCTACCTGCCGCGCTGGTCTATCTCAAGGAGAATTTCAAGCGGTCGATGGTCTCTCTCGGCTGAATCTCTCTTTCTTCTGAGCCTGGTGCTGCAGCTGCCTGCTCCTGCTCATTTGCGACCATCATATTCTGGATGGCAGCTAGTAGAGCAGCATGTAACTGCCTACAAGCACAGGAAACCACGGCAGGCTCTTGCAACTGTGCGCAAAAAGACACAATTTTGAACTAGAAAAGGTGATGCATGTTCAACCTTAGTTATAGAGCTTTACACGAAACGATGTTGATCTGCAGGCAATGACGAACAGGCAGTAGGTGTATATAACACACCCGCCCCGGATGCCAGATGATAACATAAACACCAAGTCAAGACCAAAGGCTAGATAATAGCTTAGATACAATGTAGCTGGTAGATGACTCGGTAGACTTCCCCATGCACTGCAACCAGTGTAATGCACTGGTTAACATCAACTGAAGGGCATCACAGGCACAAACAAGCTGCTGCTGCTGCTGATGCCCAAGGGGCCTGATAGGACTGGTGGGGTTCCCTGAATACTGATGCCCCTTATGCTGTACCTTGTGCAGACTGCCATTCCTACACGGCCTTCTGTTTGCTGCTTGTACTGGATCGCCAATGCGCAATGCCATTTGCAACTTTGGCAAATACAGCGGCCATCCAGTCTGCAACATCATCAGCTGGGGTGCGGATCTTGCCTGCAACCAGATACATGAAACAGAGTAGGTTTGCAGGCCATGATCAACATCCAATATGTGTATATACCGAATTTGCACCCGGTGGCACAGGACAACAGGCACACCAGGTCAAGACCAAAGGCAGATGATTGGACGACCATCCTTAACCTTGCTAGAGGAGTGTGTTCAGGCCTATGTTGTTGCTGCTGCTGATCAGATGAGGTGACATACATGACACTGCTCAGCTGTTTGGTGAACAGCTACATCCAGACTCACAGGCAGCTGCACCCTCGCTTGTGGTTGCTCCCACACAGTGCCATGATGCTGCTGCAGAAAGGCTGTGTTGTTTTTGGAACAGATGTATGTTGCGAGTATTCATGCCTGCTTATAACAGCAAACACATGCTGCTTCTGCCAAAAGAACCACGGCAAGGCAAATAAGTGCTTCCCACCTGATGGGCCGCCTCCTCCAGCTGCTTGTATGGCAACGATGCAAGTAGACAACAGCAGAACCTCAATCAGCAGCAACACTGAGAAGCAAGATATTGTGTGCATGTTACTTATGCTGCATGGAAACACCCTGCAGGCTTGCTTCATGGTACTGAGACATCCCTGAAGCTGCTGGTATGCATGAGGATGCTGACTGTGACCTAACATGCATTGCGCTGGCAACTAGCCTGCTGCAGATGTTGAGGCACGCTGCCGACCATTCCAACCATTGCAGCTGGCCGCTGCTGCTGGGAGCCACTATCCCGTCCAAGCCTACCATTTTTATCTACATATGCCTCAATGACTGAGCGCACATAGTGCTCATCTTCAACAACAAACAGCAGGGCAGCTGCTTCAAGAACGGGCATGTTGCAGATGGTCAACATGCCTTCTACATGCCAAGCAGGGTCCTTGAGCGGGAAGAGTTCCGGCAGGCACCCCATCAGCTGAACCCTTGGGTCAAGTGGCTGGTCAGCAGCCATCCTGCAGTCAGATCCCAACAAAGCACACGCCCAGCCAGCAATGCATGGGCACGTCAGAAAGTACAGTACGAATATGATGTATTTTGCAACACTACCAACGGCTACAACTTTGCAGAGGCTCCAGTATAGGAGTCATCAACTGGTGTGAACTTTGAAGCCCTTGTTGTGAGTTGACTGCTACACACAAGGGGAATTAGCAGTGACAAGCGAGAAGCATAGCATGGAACCAGACCATCTGACGCCTCTTTGGCAACTCATGCACCGTCCACACAATCTGAGCCTTTCCACTGCACTTCATCGGCAACAGCTACGAAATAGCCGCGCGTGCAAGGAGCTGTTCTAGCAACATTTGCGACATTGGTTCATGGCATAAAAGCCAACAACCCATGCCTAGTACAGACTGCAGCATGATTATGAGCTTGCCTGTTGCCTTGTGTGCTTGCTGCGATTGTCTTTTTCACAAGGCTCAAAGCTGTCGCTTCAAGGAGGGGCAACGCACCTGTGCAGCGTGCCGGAGCGGCGTTCGACCACACAATGATGCTGTTCAGCTCGATTTGCTTCTGTTATGGGTGCTACGCTGCGCACTGCACTCGCTGCTACCACTGTTGCAGCTACTGGGCGTGAGCTCAAAGGGCTGGCTGTAAGCCAAGAACGAGTGGAAA
>LWCB01014330.1:0-12803 GCA_001630525.1 Coelastrella sp. M60 | reverse complement strand
GAGATCGCCGCCAAGGTTGACGATGAGAAGCTCCCGCCGCGAATTCAATTCATGATCGGCTATGCATTCTTAAAGATCGGCGAGCCGTTGAAGGCTTACCGAGTTTTTGACAAAGCGGCTGACATGGAGCCTGTTCACAAGCCCTCTCTCGAAAGGGCGATTGCACTCGCCTCCAAGCACAAGCTTGACCGGGATCTCGCCAATCTGCTGGCCCGTCATCAGGCGGTGTTTCCTGACGATCATGAGTTCCGCATGTCATTCCGCGGTGCAGAGGCCGTGGTGACGAAATGACGAGGACGCAAGTTATCTTTGGATGGCGTTCGGCGGATCGCGCAAAGGCGATAAAGCTCATCGTTGTCATTGCGGCCTTCGGAGCCTTGTATTGAATCTGGAGTATGGTCGGATGGTCATCTTTGATGGAAAAGACGTTGTTGTTCTTCGCCGAACCGATTTTCCATCAGACACGCTTGTTGTGAGCTTTTCTCCGAGGAGTGGCGCTGGCGGGTATATAGAATCGCCTGGCGTCGAGCTTGTCGGCGCCGGGGAAGCCTTCTTCGCGAAGCGGAGTATGCCTGCCGTTTTTTTCGTTGCGAGGTGGAACCACTGGTATCAGTCGCGCGAGATGCCCGAAGCGATAGAGGCCCTTCGCCAAGCCGGTCTCTTTGAAGACTACTCGAAAATTGTCGCGTATGGCCTCAGCATGGGCGGTTATGGTGCCCTCATGTACAGCAAGGCGATCAACGCCACCCGCGTGCTGGCGGTCGCGCCGCAGTACAGCATTGACAACAGCAAAGTGCCCGAAGAACGGCGTTGGCCGCATGACCGGAAAACTCTTCAGTTCATAAATGATGATATGGATCAAGGCTTGATTCAGGACGGAGAAGTGGCGGTAATGTACGATCCGCTTTTCCGGATTGACCGAATTCATGCAGATCACGTGGCCAGCCATCGGAAGATTGTTGCTATAGCTCTTCCGCTGGCTTCTCACACCATCGGGCGGTCCCTCGACGATGTGGGCATTTTTTCATCCACCATCGAGCAGTTTTTAAGAAGCGGCTCAACATCCTTCGACGTCCGAGCCAAGTATAAGGAACTCCGGAGGCAATCTCCGACCTACCTTATCAATCTTGCTCGCATGCAAAATAGACGAAAGCGCTCCGAGCATGCCATCGCGCTCGCGCAAGAGGCAATCAGCATTCTGAGTGCACGCGTTGAAGCACAGCCGGGCCTGCTCGATAGTCCGGAAAAGTCTATCATTTATTCGAGGCACGTCGTTTATTTGTTCGATATTTTGATGAGATACAGCCGGAATCAGGAAGCATATGACGTGGCAGATTATTGGTCCAATTATTTCCCGTCTTATCGTCAGAAGTTCGGCCTTTCGAAAGTTCTCGCCAAATGCGCCAGTGGCGAGATCGAGATCGCGAAGCAAATTTACGAAGAAGTCATGCGGGGAGCGCGCCGATTGAATGCGGATAACGCGACGCTACTGGTTCGCGCCGTGGAGGGGTTCGGTGGCAGACCGGACCTTTTTGCGGCTCACCGGCAGTTCGGACAGGTTATCCAATCAGATGCTACCGCGTCGTTTTATTTCGGCGAAGCGCTTGAGCGTGTGGGGCTGCCAGACATGGCCGCGACCTATCTGGCTCTCGCGCCGTCAGCCCTAATGCGGCGCCGAGAAAAGCGTTCGGTTCGCGCCGCGCCGCGAGCGCATCATGATGCGCGGGAGGACTTGTTGGATCTGCCCAGCCAGGAAGAGCGCGTACAAGCGCCTTCACTCGCGACAGGTGCGCGGGGCCTTATCGACCAGATCAAGCATCTGGAAGCGGATCCCTCCGAAGAGGCTCTTCTCAAGCTGGATGACGAGGCACGCTCAGAAATGTTGGCGCATGAGGTGATAGCAGTCCGGTTTGGGAATTTGCTTCTTCGTTGCGGGTTGAAGTCGCGGGCGGAGGTTTATTTTCGTGACGCGCCGGTGGGGCCCTCACGTTCGCGCGAGGCGCTCAACCGGAGGCGTATAGCTGGCATGGAAAGTTGCGCTGGCGCCGCGGCAGCAAAGGCACTAGCCGCTGTCCTTGCGGACGACGGACGGGGCCGGGAGACAGTTCTTGAGCTTTCAGAAGCCGCCGCACCGCGCGCGCCGCGGCAAAAATGAGGAATTGCGTGGTATGGGATTTTATAAGATTGATCCGCGGCGTGTGCGTCATTCTTTGACGGCAGAGAGCCCTTGCGCCGCCGGCAAAACACAATTCAAGGGTAGATGCGAACTTGGCGCCTTCAGCTACATCGGGGTCGGAAGTGTCATCGATGCGACTTCTATTGGCCGCTACTGCTCCATCGCCCCGAACGTGAACATCGGCCCGGTAAACCACTACCCCGAGTTCTTTACAACTAATCCGTTTGGCTATGGAGGCTTTGGTCCCTTTCGTGGTTCGGAAGAGTTTGAGGAACTGCGTGGCCCCATCAAGCTTGAACCCTCCGATTTAACACGAATTGGGCACGATGTGTGGATTGGATCTGGAGCGATTATTAAGCGAGGAGTAACCGTCGGAGACGGAGCTATTATCGGAGCGGGAGCTGTGGTGACCAAGGATGTAGAGCCATTCGATATTGTCGGAGGAGTTCCCGCTCGATCGATTCGGAAGCGGTTCGAGCCTGCCTTAATCGAGAGAATGATCCGTTTCCAGTGGTGGAATTTCGACCTATCGGCACTGAAAGATCACGCGGTCGACTACAGCAAGCCTAGCGACGTGATGGACGTTCTTGAATTTCTGAAGGCGGAAGGGAAGCTAAAGCTTTTGGCGCCCGAGGTTCAGATCTTTTCGGGGGCAAGCCCCTTGTCGGCTGCTGAAGAAGCTACCGAATGAAGATGGCTGCGTCCTTCGGCGGCGGCTCCTGCCCCGCAGTCCAAGCCGGGAGGACAACGCAGTGGGCCGCCCGTAGGATAAGCGAGCGCCTACGTATAGCGGGCCGAACGTCTGCCATATGACCATCAGACACAAGAGCCGCAGCGAGAGGACACTCGGCCGTGGGAAGGCATGAGGCCTTCGCCGCGGGGATGGCGCTGATTTGATCTGTGGCGCCTGCTCGTGCGCGGGCCAAGCGTGAAGGCATCGACGTCAACCACGGTGGCAATTCCAGTTCTGCCGAAAAGGGCCGGCTGGCCCCATCCGCCCAGGCGGCGCGATCGATAAATCGGGTTGCGGGCTCAGATGATGATCCTGCTAGGGCCGAACCAGGCCTAATCGCCGGCTTTTTGTCGACTGGACGGACTGCTGTTTTTGTCCGGATTGATTCATTAGATAAGGTATTCAAATCGCATCAATCTGCTCCTATAGGCACAATCGGACGTCATGCGGCAACCGAGCGACTGTCGTCCGAATCCGTGTCAAGCGTCGCCCCATCCAAAGGCGGCTCATGCCGCTGAGCAGGATCGGCCGACGTGGCGCACCAGCCTCATCCGGGCTCTTAAGGCCCGCCGGAATGCGCAAACGCCTGCCTGCCTGTCTTTGCCGAATGATCTGGTTGCCGTGAACTCATTCCCAATTTCGGGGCGGATAGGTGAAAATGCAGGCTAGGCGGAAGCCTGAACCATAAGGAAGTCTCCCCTGATTGGCGTCCGCAGCAGTTAGAAACCCGCACGGCATTGCAGCGCGCTCGCGGTGATTGACGAGAGGCTCCGCACTTCCTATTCCCCACTTAGGTCTCCAGCCGGTGCGAACGCATCGCGATGACGCGGGCTGGGATATTGCAATGCAGCAGCCGGCGGATATAGTCGCCAAAGGTCCACAGGGGCACAGCGGAAAAACAAATGACTAAGGTCCTCGGCGTCAAAATTCAGCGTTGGGTTCGTCCAATAATTCAGAAAATGGTTCCGGATATTCAGTTTGATTTTCACGACGGAGCGTTGGACGTCGATTTGATCCTTAATGAGGTAAACCGAAAAGGGTATGACGCTATTGCTTTCTGGACAATGAAGGAGCCGGACTGGAACCTTGAGGAAATTGAGTTCCCGGTCCCCTTGTGGTGGCTGGACCTTGGAATTTTCGGGCAGCCAACTGAGTTTCAGCCAGGAATCTATGTTCCCTCGATATGTCTCGATCGGATCAACCCCTATGCAGCAGGGAAACACCCGTCCGATCTCGAGCATCTTTTGGAGACTTTCGATTTTTCGGGCCGCGAAGATTTGATAGAGCGAGCAGCGAGCTTGCAGAGCGCGCTCGTTGAACGAAATATCGCAAGAAAAACCTCGCCTC
Organism: Coelastrella sp. M60; assembly: GCA_001630525.1. NCBI lineage: Eukaryota > Viridiplantae > Chlorophyta > Chlorophyceae > Sphaeropleales > Scenedesmaceae > Coelastrella > Coelastrella sp. M60. The sequence continues at coordinate 8,547 of LWCB01014330.1, read as the reverse complement.
TGACGGATGTTGCGGCGCAGATATACGGGCCCAAGACGCGAAAGCGTATCCTGGTGTTCGGCACCTCCCAATCGCGCCGGATTTCGTCACTTTTTCAAGATGGGTGGGTCTCCAACCTCGAACTCGTGGAACTCGCAGCTCGAGAAAACCCGGGGTCCCAGCTAATTTACCAACCACCTCTTGACTATCTATCGACTGGCCACGGCCGGGAACTGAAAGATATTGCAAATATAGCTCTTGTCATAGATCCCCGCGTGCATGTGACAGATGCAATGCATAAGGTGGACCATGTCTATACCGTAGCGTCTGATGCTGGTCTCGACGCTGTGGTGCGCGGCGTTACCGTCACTACGACCGCACTTCCCTTTTATGCCGGCTGGGGTCTAACGGATACTCGTGCGCCCCATCCGCGTAGGACGCGAGAGCTGACGGTCAGTGAATTTCTCGGCATCAGCACACTCGTCTATCCCTATTATGATCCGGACGCGCCTGAGGCGGCAGAAGGGCTCATCGAAGGAGGGTCTGGAGAAGCATCTCAGATCGATGTGGCGCTCTCCGCTTCAGTTGCCAACGGTGAAGGGGGGGCTTCCTTCGCCCGCGCAATGCAAACGAGTGCCGCATCCAGCCCTTCCAGCGTACGCAGACCGCCTCGAAAGAGCATTTCAGCTCGACCGGGGGAGAAAGTCTCCCTGCCGCCGACCCCTTTGTGGTACCGCCCCTATAACGGCTACGAACTCTCCGGCGCGCTGGAAACTGGAAAGCCGATTTTCCTGTATATGCCGTGGATCCGTGAACATGGCGACGCAGTGATCGCCAAGATCGCTTCTTCCCAAGAGTACACAATCGCGGGCTTGGACGTCGTCGCCGATGTGGACAATGGTGAAGCCCGGAAGGAGGCGCTGCGATATGCGCGCGAGAATCCCCATAGTTATCGCCGTCTGATCGCTCGCCGTCTTCTCCCTTTGAGAAATAAGGTTCACGGCTTCATTTTCACGGTGGACTGGCTCCCGGCCATGCGGATCATCGCCGACGTCTGTCGCGATCTTTCTATTCCGAGAATTCTAGTCCCGCATGAATCTGTTTTCGCGAATCGAGAGAAGTATTATTTTGATAACTTTTCGTTTGCTTCTCTCCCCTCCGCCGACCTCACATTAGGTTGGGGCGGACTACAACGGGAAATCTTCGTAGAGCGAGGCTACCAAGCCGACCGCTTTGTCGAGGTCGGAGCGCCAAAGTTTGACCCGCATTTTTCTTATACGCCGCACATCACGGCCGCTCAGTTTAGGCAGCTCTACGGTCTGGAAAGCCACTCGGAGGTAATCCTGTTTGCCTCGCAACCGCTGGACAGTCAGTTGGATACGCGTGCGGCGCGATCCGCTCAGCGAGCCGCGATTTCTGATCTCTTGGACTACTGCGAGAAAACAAACTGCAGTCTGATCGTTCGGCTTCCTCCTTCAAAAGACAACATTCTTGGCGCAGCTCTTACGGAGCGGCTTATGATGTCAGAAGTCGGGGTTATCGACGATGCCAATGCCTATCTGACCACGCCTGAGGAATCGCTTTATCATTCTTCAATCGTTTGTTCTGTCAACAGCACAATGTTGTTTGAAGCCGTGCTAATGCACCGGACGGCTATTTCTACGAAGTACATCGACTTTGTGCAAATTTGGGACAATGTCGGGATTCCCGCCGCCCGCAATCGGGATCAGTTGTTCTCGTTTATTGATCAAGCTCGGAAAGGGCGACTGCCGCGTTCGTCGCCATCTGGAATGGAATGGGCGGCGAGCATGTTCTCAGCAGGCGCGTTTGATGGACAAGCCAGCCGCCGCATATCTAGCATTCTCGCTGAAATTGCCCGCAAGGAACGCGTAATCGATATCCAGCCGCATGCGGCGGAGCGAATCTTTGATTGGCCCGAACAAATAATCGACGTCGCGGGATTCTCCTCAGGCGAGGAAATCTGGGAGGCCCAGGAAAAATATTATAAGGAAATGCTGAATATCAGAACGCGAGTGCATGCCGGTACCGGCATAACAAATGGAATTCCTATCGCCTCGGTGGATGTTTTTATTCAGACGTCGAATGGAACAGAAGAAGCAATCATTGAGCAGCGAACCGCTCAGCGCTTGCTCGGGAAGCCCATGGTAATCGCAACCGACGGGTACATACGCTCTCTCAATGATTCGACTTCGGGAGAGCCAGCTCTTTCCATCACGATTGACGACGCTACCTCATATTACGACCCGTCAAAGCCTTCCCGCCTCATTCGACTGCTGAATGAGGGGCGAGATCTTTCGGAGGAAGAATGCGAGCGGGCACGCGCCGCGATCCAAAAGATCGTCAGCGCTTCGATCTCTCGTTTCAACAACGCTCCCATCAGTAGCCCGGAGATCGGAAGCGTTGGACGGCGCAAGGTCCTGGTTATCGATGAAGTTGCACTGACGGGATCCTCACCGCTTGAGGAGCATGGTGCCTTTGATCGCATGTTCGTCGACGTTTTACGTGAGCGGGCGAGCTGCGACATCGTTGTATTTCGATCAAGCGCCCATCCGCTACCTGAGGGTGCAGCATTTCGAAGTGAGCATCGATTGGCAAAAACGGACCTATCGGCTCGAGAAGTCCATGTGGTCGATTTTGCCATCAATCCATTTTCGATGCTTTCTGCTGTCGATGAAGTTTACACGGTGGATTCGTTTATGGGCTTTGAGGCGCTGATGGCGGAAAAGCCAGTCGTCGTCTATGGCGCGCCATTCTATGCCGGCTGGGGTCTTACAGAAGATCGCAGCTTCATTCCGCATCGTCAAAGGCTGCGGTCGCTCGAAGAGATTTTTTATTACGCCTATATTGTATTGAGTAGATACTATTCGCCCTCCCTTGGCCGTCGCGCTGAAGTGGAGGATGTCATCGACTATATCCGGGAGAAGCGGCGCTTCCTCTTTTCGGTTCGGCGGGCGTAGCAGCGATGCCTAGCCGCCAACGACGACCAGTGGGGTATTGATGTTGGAAAGTGCCGCATCAACACCTCATTCTCATGAACCTTACGACCCTGCGAGATTAGTTTGGCTTCGCGATGCGGGCTTACTGCGGTTCGGGCGAGAGGTGAAGCAGCGACTCTACTTCTTCTCAAGAATGGCTTGTAGCCGGGTTGCATATGATGCTAAGAGAAACCTAGCTTCGTTGAACGTCTGACACAAACAACGTGGTTCGCAGTGTTTAGATAGATAATGTTTCTAGGTTTTTGGTCAGGAACCCGTAAATAAACTATCAATGACAGAGGTTATCGTGGCCGAAAATAACGCAGATCTTCGTCTTCATCATGCCGAAGACAGAATTAAGCATCTCCAGCGCCGCGTGGCGCACCTTGAAAAAAGGGGTACCGTTTCCGAGTATGCGATCTGCATGCTTCTCCTGCAGAACGAGTACCTCATGGAGATTCTGGGTCGGGAAACAGTGCTAAAAGGGGTTAAGATGAGCGAGGTTGAGACGCGAATTCGCGAAAAGAATATTCTAAGCTCATTTTCGGCCATTGCCCCCGATAATCTTAAAGAGGTAATTTCTAACGCCAAGCGCGCTATTCAGGGGCGAGCGTTAACGGTCTCAGAGGTCGCGGCATCTGTCGCAGAGGCGCCGCAAGTGGACCTTTCGAGCGATCTTTTTGCTGATACGGATACTGCCCTATTTTTTGCTGATCCTGCAAATGATCCTGTTAATCTAGGTGTCATTGAAGAAGACGAAATTTAATTTATCGGAGCACTCCTGCTCCTTCAGCGTTCCAAAAATCTTTCCCTCAGTGAACCGTGAGGCTCACGTCGTCTGTCTCCATGGTCAATGGATTTTAGAGCGGAACGCGAGCTGAATGAATCGCGAGGGATTCCTGAATCTGGTGGGAAGTGATTCAGAGTTTCTGCCGGAGGGAGGCCGGCAGGCATGTCGAGAACACTTTCAATCGATCTTCGGGTTCGGGTTCTTGGAGCTGTTGCGGCCGGTGCGACGCACCGGGAGGCGGCCGAACGTTTTGGCGTGAGCGCCGCCAGCGTCAGCCGTTGGCGCAAGAGGGAGCGTGAACAGGGCGACCCACGCCCCGGGCGGCTTGGCGGGGACCGGCGTTCGGATCGGATCGAGGCTCATCGTGAGGCCGTGATGGCGGCACTTGGCCCCGATCGGGACGCCACCATCGAGGAGGTGCGCGCCAGCCTGGTGAAGCAGGGTCTCGTCTTCGGCTTCGGCACGATCCAGCGCTTCTTCGTGCGCCACGCCCTCACGCGCAAAAAAAAGACCGCGCACGCGAGCGAACAGGATCGCGCCGACGTCCTGACGAGGCGCGTGCAATGGTTCGAGGAGCAACTCGACCTTGATCCCGACCAACTGCTCTTCATCGACGAAACCTGGGCCTCGACCAACATGGCCCGCCGCCACGGGCGCTGCCGGCGCGGCGAGCGGCTTTGGGTGGGCGTGCCGCACGGGCACTGGAAGACCACGACCTTCGTCGGCGCGCTGACCCTTCGCGGCTTCATCGCACCGTGGGTGCTGGACGGGCCGATCAACCGGGATGCCTTCGAGACCTATGTCCAAAAGGTCCTGGTCCCGGAACTGCGCCCCGGCGACGTCGTCGTCATGGACAACCTGTCAAGCCACAAAGGGCCGCGTGTCCGCGAGATGATCGAGGCGGCCGGCGCCGAGTTGTGCTACCTCCCGCCCTACAGCCCCGACTTCAACCCGATCGAGAACGCCTTCGCCAAGCTCAAGGCGCTGCTGAGAAAGGCTACCGAGCGAACCGTCGGCGGTCTCTGGGACACCATAGGCCGCATCCTCGACCTCTTCCCGCCCGCCGAGTGCGCAAATTACTTCAGCGCGGCCGGATACGACGCAACTTGATCGGATTCCGCTCGAGCAAGATCTGGAGGAGGAACAGGGTGTCAGGTCGGCGCCGCCCGACCAGTGCCTGCAGGCGTTAGCCGCTCACGGCCGTTCCGTTAGCTCCGGCGCGGCTTCGGCTGCGGCTTCATCATTCCCGGCCTTCTCTTGAGGGCAGGCCTCGTTTGCGTCCCTCGGGTCCGCTCCGCAGGATCGCTAGGCGGTGTCCACCCTGAGGGCGGGTTCCACGACAGCGCCTTGACGGCCGCGGGGGATTCGAGCTTCGCGACGGCCGCGGCGAGGAGCCTCAACGGGAACCCCGAGCCATAGCTGCGGCCGACGCCGCCTCCGGTGTGGCCCGTCAGGGCGTGCCGGACCTCCTCCTCCAACGCCGCATCACGGCAAAGGTCGGCGAAGGAATGGCGGAGGGAGTGGAAGACGAGCCGCCGGTCTTCGATCCCCGCGTGGTGGCGGAGATAGCGTCCGAACCACTGCGACCAGTTGCCCGTGAAGTGCCCGCCCTTCGTGGTGGAGACGGCGAGTTGTGGCCAGAGCGGAGCGCTCGCATCACCGCCCGACGCGGCGAGTATGGCCTCGCGATAGCGCAGGAGACCCGCCCGCTCCAACTCGGGATGCACGGGAACCCGCCGCCGCGAGGAGACCGTCTTGAGGCTGCGTCCGCTCTCCGGCGCCACGTCGAAGAACCATCCGGCGCCCCTGCTGGCTTGGTCGGCGGCGTCGTCTTCGCGCAGGTCCGCGATCCGAAGCCCGCCGATCTCCTCAAGCCGCAGACCGGAGAGGAGGCCGATGAGCGGGAACCAGAACGCGGCCTCGCCGCCGCCGCCGGCCGGGCGAAGACCCTTGGCGAACACCGGCGAGGAGAACAAGGCCGCGATAGCCGAAGCCGAGAAGGGCAGGCGGCGTTCCTCGCCCCGCTTGTCGATCACAAAGAGGATGCCCTCCATCGGATTGCCGGCGTACCCCGACACACCCTCAAGGTGACCCTCGCGTTCGGCGAAGGAGACGACTGCGCCGATGAGGGTCAGAGACTTGTTGACGGTGGCGGCGCTCGGGGTCCCGGGCTCGCCAGCGGTTCGGCGGAGGATTTCCGGGAGTGTGAGCCGGCGGAGAGCCTTCGGGAGGTGCGGCGGGACCTTCGCGAGGGCATCCCGGAAGGCGCGTCCGTGCTGCTTAGTGATCGCACCCAAAGGGAGGTCACCGTGCAACTCGCAGAACCGGCTTACCGCTCGCTCGGCTTCGGCCACGGTCTGCCGGCCGGGCACCTTCGCCCCGCGAGCACCACCACCGCCGGACCATGCGGCCAGGGCTTCACTCAGGCGAGGCCCCCGGTCTCCGGAGAGCGGCGGCGTTGGAACGTCCTTCCCCTCGTTTCGCTCCCGCCGCCCCTCAATGCCTTTGAGGGTCGCCCTGAGGTAGTCCAACTCAAAGGCACGGCGCTGCGTTTCGGGAATCGAGGCGGGATCGACGCCGCGCTTGCGGATTTCATGGTGCGCCTCGACGCGAATGATCTCGGTTCGCCGTGCTGAGAGCGCCTTGCGGTGATCGGCAAGCGTCTCCTCGACAAGTTCCGAGAGGAGGAGGCGGTGGTCCTCCTCCATCCCGCGATCATCCGGGCGGTGAAGCTCCAAGGGCACAAGGTCGGGGTAAAGCCGAGCACGCTCCTCCGCCGTCATAAGCTGCCGCCGATCGTCGCCCTTGTCGCGCTCCGCTTCGTCCTCCGAGAGGATGACAGCGGGGACCGCCTCGAGGATTTCCCGGAGGATGATCTCAACGGGAAGCCCCGAGCGACCGGGGGTGCCTCTGGTGGCATCCGACCCGGCCGCCTGCGAGCCGGACGCCGGGCTCACGAGCGCCGCAGCTTCGTCGATGAGGGCGCGGAGGTCCGCAGCTTGGCGGAGACCGAGGCGTTTGGCGGCGGCGTGATCGGTGGTCTTGAGAGACCGGCTGACCTCATGCTTGAAGCGGCCGGTCTTGGCATTGATGAGGACGGAGAACCGGGGCTCGCCACGCACCGCCGCCGGCACTGGCTTTCCCGCGAGCACCTTCGGCAGTTGCACGCGAGTTTCATAAATGCCGGACCTGCCGCGCCGCTCGACGTAGGTCATCAGAGCCACCGTACCACCCCGCCGTACCATGGATTAGTACCAGCGGCGATCTCCAAGGTCTTGAGACCCTAGCGGAAATGTCTCTTCAATGGCTTAACGGAAGGCTGGTACACCCTACGGGACTCGAACCCGTGTTACCGCCGTGAAAGGGCGGTGTCCTGGACCGCTAGACGAAGGGTGCAGCGCGGCGGGTTATAATCGGGGGCGGCGGCGAGGGCAACCCCTTTTGCGACGATGCGGCGACGGTCGGCCGCGCCTCGCGGCGGGGCGACGCGCGCCTTGAGATCGTCTTGGGACGCCGATCCGGCGGGTCGTCGCGACGGCGCCGGGCCGCGGCCGCGAAAGGCTGGAGAAGCCGCCGTTTCCGGGCCGCGCGATGTTTGCAAATGCGGGAGGCGCGGCTATAGTCCGCGCGCTTTCGGCAGGAGCTTTCCCGCCGGTCGATCACCGTCCCGTCGCCGACGGCGCGCCGCCTCGTGCGGTCGGCGAGTGCCGGGACAGCACCGGACGCGGTGCCCGGATCGTCGCGCCGCGGCGCGGCCGGGCGACCGCGCGGCGTCGCCGGATCAGCGGGCGTCCGACGGGCGCCGCGGCCGGTTCCGCTTCCATCACGTCTCAGGAGCGCACGATGTTCGTGACCCCCGCCTTCGCCCAGGCCGCCGATCCGATCGGCCCGACCGGCTTCCTCATCCAGATCATGCCGTTCCTGCTGATCTTCGTGATTATGTACTTCCTGATCATCCGCCCGCAGCGGCAGCGCCAGAAGGCGCATCTCGAGATGATCAAGAACCTGCGCCGCGGCGACACGGTGGTGACCTCGGGCGGCATGATCGGCAAGATCGTCCGGCTGGTCGACGACAACGAACTCCTGCTCGACGTCGGCGAGGGCACCAAGGTGCGGCTCGCCCGCTCCTACGTCCAGGAGCTCCGCGCCAAGGGCGAACCCGTCAAGGAATGACGACGACGCGGCCGCCCGCCCCCGTGGCGGCGGCCGCCCCGGCCCGCCGCAGGCCCCGGTGAAGAGGATTCGATGCTTTATTTCGCCCGCTGGAAGGTCACGCTGATCACGCTGGTGCTGGTCGCCGGCGCCTTCCTGACCGCCCCGAACTTCTTCACCACCGAGCAGCTGCGCGCCTGGTGGCCGAGCTGGCTGCCCTCGAAGCAGATCGTGCTCGGCCTCGACCTGCAGGGCGGCGTCTACCTGCTCTACGAGGTCGACCGGGCCGACTACGTCGCAAAACGCCTCCGTACCGTCGAGAACGACGTGCGCCAGACGCTGCGGCAGGAGCCGCGCATCGGCTACACCGGCCTCGCGATCCAGGGCAACGCGGTGCAGGTGCGGATCCGCGACACCGAGCGGCTCGCCGAGGCGACGACGCGACTGCGCGAACTCGAGAACCCGCTCGACCAGTCGCTGCTCGGCTTCGGCGGCGGCACCGGCACCAACGAGTTCCAGCTCAACGACGCCGGCGACGGCCTGTTGCGGCTGGCGCTGTCCGAGGACGGCCTCGCCCGCCGCATGAACACGGTGGTCGAGCAGTCGATCGAGGTCATCCGCCGCCGTGTC